>SJYC01026150.1:0-11681 GCA_006408675.1 Madoqua kirkii
CAGCCGCCCCGCAGAGCGCTCCCGCCGCAGAGCTCGCGCCCGGGCCCGGAGCTGCCCCGCATCCCCAGAGCCCGGGGCTCAGGGAACAAGAGGAAGCCGCGTAGCGGGGGTGGAGGCGGCTCGCACCCGCCTGGCCTCGGGGGATCCGGAACTCGTGGGTGCTCAGAGGGCCGCGAGGGTGCCCGGGGAGCCCACGTGGGGCCGAGGATGGGAGGCCCGGGAGCGGCCCGGAAGCCGAGGACTTGGGGGTGGAGACTTGCTGGGCTCCATCAAGCCTGCTGCGGGCAGTCTTGCACCGCCCCTCCCCGGCCCCAACCCCCACTGTCCAGACTTCCCAGAGCGGCGAGGAAACAACCTCATTCACCTTCAAGAAAAAAGCAAGAACATCCCCACCCCATGGAGAGGACAGTGTCCACTTAGACATTCTAGAGCCTTCCGTGGGGGGAGCGGGTTGGTGGAACTGTGTTCCTGCTGGAGGAAAGTGGAGAGAGCAGACTAAGATATTTGAAACCAAGATGAAAACCCATCCTACAGATGACAGAGCTAGGCCTCTTCCCTTAACGAACCACATTTATTAAAAATGACTACGACTGTACATAAAAATCCAGGGTCTCTAGAAAGCCTGTAAGAGCTGGGGCGTTAAGGTTTCTGCTTCCTCAGGTTACCAAGTTGGGTAGTGGGGGTGGCGGAGGAAGAGGAGGACTCGGGGAGTTTTCCATAACACCGTTTCAAGTTAGTACAGTAGCTGTATACATTCTTAACTAGCTAAGAAGTAAACAGAATATTCCCATATGTTGCCCCCTGCTCCTGTAGCTGTGGTCCAATGATTTGCAAATTCTTTACAAAACCAAAGCACCAATTTTACATAATCTCATATACCTATGCAACTATTTATACAATATTTTCCACATTATTCTACAGTGTATCTAAGCACACACAACTGTACAGTTTAAAATTCTCCTTTTTTTTTGGCGACCCCTTTGCTGTCTCCTGAGTCCTATGAGGCCCCCGGCTGGCCCCCAGGGGCACACAGCAGAGGCCTAGCACGAGAGAGGCGACTGAACTTGGGCAAACATGGCTTGTTTCAAAGCCTGGGAAGATCAGTCGGGCCAAACCAGCACCTTCACAAAGCTCTTCTTGCCTCCCAGGCTTAATGTCTTCTTTCCCTAGCAGAAAGTTAACAGCAAAAATTTCCTTGTTGAAGCTTAAGGCCCACCCTTCTCTCCCAGAGGCAAAACCATTTTACCACTCTGGGCTTCTATTTGCTTACAGATTTACAGATTAAAAAAACGAAACACCAAAGCTTTCAACATCTTTGATAGCGCTAAGCCCTCTGTCTCCACAGCCCCAGTTCACTGAATGTCTAGTGTCTCCAATAAATAAATCCGTAACTTTGAATCACCTTCAAATTTAAAAACACTTGGAAGTCCTCTGTTGAAAGTCCTCTGTTAATTTCATTAAAAAAGAAAAAAAAAAGTCTAGGCTTGTTTCAGTTACCTGCAGCAATCAAAAAGCTTTGGCACCTTCTTTTAGAGAATTGCACAAAACAGGACACATCGGAGTGGAAGGCAAATGTCTTTTTGGCAACAACCTAGGCAAAGAAGATAACAGAAACACCACCCAGTCCATGGGCAAATGGTGAGCTCATTTTGACAAGGTTAAAATAACTCTTTAGGGAGTTGTGTAAAAAGCATAATAACCCCCCATGCCTTTTGAGGTGTCTTTACTGTATTCTTCAGCGTTAATGTCCTCACACTTTATGGAGGGAGAGTTTTCATTGCTAGAGGTGCTAGGAGACAGCCGCCTTCGCTTACAAGCACTGGTGTATACCCCCGAATCATTGGAGTCGAGAGACTTGATGGATGGGGGTGTCTCTATCCAAGAAGAGCCAATTTCTTCTTTGACCTTCTCCTTGGAGAGCTGATCTTCAGAGAACCCTGGGGGGCTTGTTCGGGAGGTCCATGGGAGTCCAGCTGCCATCTTCCTCTGATAAGAGCCTCTGCCTCCCCACCCTGCCATCGCGGGGAAGGCAGGGTCCGGGTAGTACCCCAGGGCATGGGACGTCTGGAGGGGCAAAGATTTAATGCCATATGGGAGCAAGGTGCTGGAAGAATACTCAGACTCATAGGAACCGATGTCTATTTTGTTGGTCCCAGGTTGCTGGACAGGTGTGACAAGCCACCGCTGGGGGGGGTTGGCCACCTCTTCGCTCTGTTGGGGTGAAAGGAGGCCGTTGGTCTGTGGCACGGTTCTCTCACCATTGTAATATCGGGCTTGAGGTAAAGTGTTGACAAAGGGCTCCGGGAAGAAGGACTGAACGCCGTAGCGACCTCCTGGGACAATCTGATGGGATCTAGGAGAATCCGTGGGAGATGGAGTTAACCTGTCATTTTCGGAAGCGGTGTACATGCTACAATACAAAGAGAAACACTTCAAAAAAAAAACAAAACCCTAATGTTGTCCCCAAACAGTCTACATCCCAGAAATGAAGAAGGCTCTGGAGCCTGAGCGCTGGTCTGCTGAGTGAAGGGCCAGAGGTGGGGAGGCACCAGTCCATTTTAGCTGAACTCTTGGCTCACTGGGACAAAATTTCCCATCATGAAAGAGATAGTTTCCTCCCAGGCATTAAGCATTTAAACTATAGAAATTCCATCTTTGCAAGTCCTAGAACTTGAAGAACTGGGAGCAACTCTCCCTTCCGTAGTAGGGAAGGAATGCTGGCTGAAGTGGGTAGAAATGCCTAATTTAAAAGGCACTTGTGGGCCTTGCTGTTTGATGTTATGAAAATGACATTCTCTTGGTTTAAGGTTTTTCTTATGTAAAAAAAATGAGAGGGAATAATCCCTGCTCCTGAGAGAATAAAAAAAAACTGGGCTCAAATGGGAAGGAGGCATATAAATGCAGATTATGAAAATTTTAAATCTCCACTCAAATGTTAAAAAAATAAAAGCTTCTCATGTTTAAGCCCTTAACATTTCTTTAGAAATGAACAAAATCCTTCTGTGAAAATTCCAAAGCAAGATTAGTCAAAGCCAAATATATGCAAAAATAAAAATGGGTAAAAATCCCAACTCTGAAAGCTCTTCCTAGAATATGGTCTCAAGAAAGTGTCCAATTCAGTATGTCTCACTCAAAGATGACCAGGCAAGGAAAAAGAAAGGTGCACTTACGAATCATAGTTGTCCCTGAATCCTTTTGCAAAGGGATTGTGATCAATCTTTAGCTGAGTTATCTAGATAAGGAAAAGAGACAGTCACTGAGTGCTTTCTCTCTCACCCTGGATGGGGCTTTGGGGATGCTGGGGACTCTGGGGCACTCACATCGGTGTTTTGATAGGCAGTGACAGCAATGAACTGCGTTTCTGAGAAAGTGAAGGTCTGTGTCTTAGAGGGCTCATTCAAGTCCTCCACGCCATCCTCTGTGACTTCAACGATGTGCAGTCGAGGCTGGTACTTGTGTAAAGACTGTAAGACTATCATCTACAAATAGTACAGAAAAAAGAGCTGCCAAATCTCAAAAGTGAAGTCAATTTTGACCAATTCTGTATTTTGGAATGGAACTTGTTTGCTCCTCGGCCCACAGCTAACTTTTTCTGTTGCCTTTTTTGAAACTTAAAACATAGGCAAGTATGCGTGTTTCATAAACACTCTTGCCTCTTGGTTTCCTAAGTCGCCAAAAGATTTCAGTCTTTCTGTTCCTAATTGTTCACCCACTGTTATTGAAATCCACTAGGAAAATGACAAAAAAAAAAAAAAAAGAACTGAGAAAGGTCAAAGGAAAAAAAAATACTAGAAAGTGGCAACAGGTAGCTACAAATATTATAAACACAGTAAAGAATACAGAAACTCATTATAAAAGAGATTCACAGCCAGAAGACACCACCTCCTCTGTCACCCTACCTGGGTGTTGTTGTTGTTTGCGCCTTTGTTATTGGTGAGCTTTAACTTCCCAAAGGAAATCTCCTGTCTCATCCAGTGGGAACCAGTATTAGGAGACTCGGGGTGAACATACATTTTGTTGCCTAAGAGAAAATGAAACAAAACACAAAACTCAAGCATATATGGCTGTTTGCAAATGGAGGTAGGGGGAGATAGAATTTTCTACTCACAGGCAAGATCTAAGAGCTAGACTTACAATGCCCGTCTCTCCTTAGAGGCTTAAGACAAGTGGAGACCAAGTAGTCTCTACTGATTCCCCTCCCAGGGGCCCTGTGCTTCCGGGCTTCCTTGGAAAGCAAAAATGGAGCTAAGGGGCAGTGCCTCTTGAAGGTCAATTTGCCAGTGTCTAAAGCTAGAAGGTCAAGATCTGATGGTGGAAGGTGGTTGGATTTTTATGATAAACTCAACCTTGGGGAGATCTTTTCTCAAGTTAAGATTAAAATGTCAGGAGCCTTGCCCCCACCCCGGAGAGTTTATGGAAATGACGTCCTCAGAGGTAGGGATGTGGTGGGGCAGGCTAGCTAGGGTCGTGGTTAACATGCTATACGCTAGTCAGCAAGAGGTCTGACTTGGCGATTCTCTCCCTTAATCAAACATTCAACACAAAGAAACTCCTGCTAACACCTCCAGGCCCCGGATGTGGAGGGAGCATTGCGAGATTTGGTTGTGCTTGGTCTGAGCGGGGCTCCCAGCGCTCCACCCTGCCCAGACCTCCTCTCTCCTCACCCTGCATGTTATTGTCCGCTTTTCCGCAGGTCACCCATTTGCCCCCCTGGAAGCGCCAGTGGTTGGGGTCCGCCAGCACCACTTCCACGAACACGTTGTAGTGGCGGTGGGATTGAGTCCGTTTATGTTGAAGCTCAAAAAAGGAAACATGCGTCTGTGCAAGGGAATAGAACCAGATGTAAATCGCGACGCCCGGGCACAGACCCACGTTCGAGTACGACGCTGGGAAGTCTACAAACAGAATGCCGGTGGGTCAAGTGGCCCTCACCACGTAAATATTCTTGAGTTGGCAACTCGCGGGGAAATCTCTTTCCCGCAGTAATTTGCCCCAATGTTATTTCCCAATGCCCGCGCTTCTGCATCCCTCACTCAATTTCTCAACCCATTCAGATACTCATTCATTTTCTTACAAGATGTTTCTATTTAAAAATCTATTTTTTTAAACAAGTACGAGTGCCAGGGAACATTAAGTTGCTCTCGCTTTAAAAAAAAAAAACAGAAACAAAAACTCTACTGGTAAGGCTAAAACTGTCCCTCGTACGCCCCTCTCGCCTTACCCACCCCTCACCTTCCCCAGAATGAACCAGTGCCCTCAGTGGGATTTGCAGCCGAACTTTCTCAGGCCCGGCATCCCAGCCCAGGCGGACCCCAAGGGCCGGCCGAACCCACTCCCCGGATCAGCCCTCGCTGCCGGCGCTCACGTCCTCGCGCTCGTCCCCCGGATGCGCCCCGTGGAGACCTTGGCGCCTAAAACTGCGGGAGCCCATCTCCAGCGCTCGGGGGGAGCCACCCCTCGAGCCTTCCGGCCGGCCTGCAGGGACCCGTGTACAGCTGGGCAGGGGGATCTAGGAAATCCAGCTTTGTGGACAAGCCTCAATTTCCATTTCCGCCGCCTCCTCGTCAGTCTGGGTGAGGATGAGGAGAGCGAAGGGGGTAAGCAGCTTTAGCCTTAGCGCCCTGCACGAAGCGCCGGTGCGCGGACGGACTGGAGACGCGGCGTCTCCACTGGTAGAGCGAGGAAACTCCCAGCCACGAGAGGAGTGGGCGGGCCTCGGGCCCCCATTCCCGGCCACCCCAGGACCACACAAGCCTTCCTTGCCCCCGCGCCTCCGGGCCCCTCCGCGCTGCGCTCACCTGCCCTGTTTCGTAATGATCATCTCGGTTTGGTGGCGGTGGAATTTGAGCCACAGAGGCCGGTTGCACAGGTAGACGTGGGCGCGGAAGCCGGAGGCGGGAACCCCCAGACCCCCTAGTCCTCCGCAGGTACCTGCGGCTGCCGCCCCTGGGTACGGCCCGTAGAGCGGAGCTCCCTGGCCGTACTGATAGGCGCCCGGGCCGCCTCCACCGCCGCCGCCGCCCGCGCCGCCGCTCGCGCCGGCTCCCGTGCCGAACTGCGCCCTCCCGGGTGGGCACACGGCCGCGGGGAAGCCGCCGGGGGGCAGCATGGAGCTGTAGGGGTAGCGCGCCCCGTTGGGAGGCGGGTACACAGACCCGTGGGGCGCCCCGGCGCCGCCTGGTACGGGAAGAGCGAGCAGGGCGCCGCCAGCTCCGAGCCCTGCGGCCCGGGGGACTGGAGGTAGTAGCGCTCCGAGCTCAGGCTGTCCATGGAGTAGCGCGCGCTGGCCGCGGCGGCGGCCGCAGCAGCCGCGGCGGCCGAGGGCAGCTCCTCCTCCCCGCAGGGGGAGCCCTTGCGGCCGTCCGGGGGCCCCGGCTTGGCCACGGCCGCGGCGCTGGCAAAGGCGTCCCCGGCGTCGGCGTCACTGAGCATGGTTGCGGGGCCCCCCGCTCCGGCGGCCGCAGGTTCCCCGCTCGCCGCCTCGCACGAGAGGCTGCCCGAGAACTTCTTGGGCGCTTTGTCTAAGTCCAGCCTCTGAGGCGAGGGGGCCGCTCCCGGGAGGTGGCCGGCGCTCCCGCCGCCGCCTCCTCGCGCCCCCTCCAGTGGGTAGAAGTGCGCGCCGGGCAGGTTCACAGAGCTCACCAAGAGCTGCTCCCCTAACTGCATGCTTTGCAGAGCGCAGACGGCAGCTGGCTGCTTCCTCTCCGGCCGCGACCTGATTATAAAGGCAGGATGGGGGAGCCAGCGCCCTCTTCCGAGGGGAAGGTAACTTCCCCTTCCTCCCGTGCCGGGTTGCCCACCTGGCGACACGCGGGCCGCTAAGGCGCGCGCAATTGCGCGCCGCTAACCTTGAGCCCTTTCCGAATGGAAAGCGCACGGAGTTTGAAGGCAAGAGGCGAAAGCTGACCCAGAAGCGATCTGCTTTTCCTTCCCGGTCCCTTCTCCCTCTCTGGACCTGTGCTCTCCCGGCCCGCACACACAGGAAGTCTCAGATCTCTCTCCCCATCCACCACCAGAGCTAGCCTTTCTGCCCTTCCCCACTGACAAACCATCAGTGAGGCTGACCACTTGGAAACTTGCGGGCTGTCATTGGCTGCTTTATATATGTGAGGCCAGGGAGTGGCTTCGCGGCCCCGCAGCCTCGGGACCCTCTGATTGGTTGGTGGAGGTGACACTAATTCAATTAGGCATTTACTAATTGGATCAAGTTGCCTGCGACTCTATTTTCCTATCCTTTAGTCTGATTCTTTTTTTTTTTTTTTTTTTTGAGATGCTGTCCTGCTATGAGAATCCGTCCTGGTGTCCGTATTTCGCAGGAGTTTGGGGTCTCCGTAGCTGGGTCCACTCTTGGCACAGAAATCAAGACAGCTCTCCGAGTGGGGGTGAGGGGGCGGGCGCAGAGTGTGGAGGCAGGAGGTAGGAATGGTCTGCAAGCTGATGGCCTGCAGGAAGGCACCGGTCCCTGAGGATGAGGATCCGGGGCGAGTTGGAGGGAGGCCCGAGAGAAGTCTCTTCCCTCGTCGGGGGCAGTAACTTCAGGCACACCTTCCTCCCCTGGAGGACCCTCTGGCTTTCAACACGCAGGAATCACTTTTTGTTCGGCCCTACCCTTTTACCCAATGAGAAGGGTTTACTGAGAGGAACTTTGGGCCTTGGGGATTCCGGGGACGACGAGAGCGCCCTGCTATCCTTCAGGACCGAAGCCGGCAGCGTACGAATCAGAAGCCCTGGTGGGGTGGGCTACTGGGAACTACTCTCATCCCCACGCTGACGCCTGCTTCAGGAGGCAGTCACTTCTACGCCCCACAATTGAAAGTCCACTCTCAGTTTCCCTGAATCCCGGATCCCACCCCCTCCCATCTTCAGTTGGACCTGACGCCGAGAAACAAAGGTCCTCAAGCAGCCCCGCGGTTAAGATTCCCTGTGCCTCTCCTCTGCAGCGCAACACAGAAGGTGGAATAATTAGTGAAATAATCAGTTTGATATTGAATTAAACCCTTTTGCCCCAGCTGCCTGTTTCTCCTCTGCGTTTCTGCAGACAGCAGAGCAAGATGATGCTGTTCTATTGCATTGTTTATTAATACAGAAAGTGTGGGGCACGTTTCGTTGCAGATAAGAAGCCTGAATATTTGCTGTTAATAGATAATTATAGACGCCGCTTTTAGTCGCTCCGGGAGCGCGTTTTCCGGCTGAGAGGTCGCGACTCTGCTTCCTGAACAGAACGCGATCACACGGGAAACTCTTCTCCCGCAACTCTAGGCGGTGGCAGAATTGTTGAGCGCGCATACGCCGGTGCAGAGCAGCTCGAAGCGTTCCAACTTAGATTCCAACCACAGCAGCGTAGATACTGGCACCTCTGGGTTAGAGAGTGAGGCGGTCCTTCACGCACTCCGACGCTGCAGGGCGGTTACCAACTCTTCGCGGCAGTGGCCCAGCCAGGTCAAGGCCCGGCCAGGCAGGGAGGGAGCTGGTTAAGCGAGCGGGCCGGGGCTGGGGCCTCGCAGGTCCCGGCACCGAAGCCCCCAGGGCCTTGGGACGCGGTCTGGAGCGCGCTCAGCCCAGCGCTTCTCTCTCGTCGTCCCGCTGGTTTAATGCGGGCTCTCGGTGGCTCTCTGCTTTGATCATCATCCCGTCCACTCCCACCTCCCCGGCTTTTGTTTTCTTTTGATCCACGGAAGTCTTGGAGAATTGCAGTTTTAAAGTATTTTTTGTGCTTTTTAGACTCCAAGATGCTCAACATGGAGGTTCCGTGAGGGGGGCTTGAGAGCAAGAAGAGAAAGGGCAGTTTGGCAGGGGAGCCCGGGCTGAGGGATCTTGTTACCGCTCAAGCCTCTTCCACATCAGCCTTGACCTGAGCTGCAAGATGTTTGAGGCAGGGGTGAGATCAAATCTCGTGTGTTGCGTTTTTGTTTTTTTTTTTGGAGACAGAGTGGTTCGAGTCAGGTCGCAGCTTTGTGCCCGATCGCAGCGAGACAGCGGGCCTCGGGGTCCCTTCGAATCGTTTTCGAGGCGGCCAGGGAAGCTCTGCGCGTGGCAAAGCGCCACTGCAGGCAACAGGCATCGCTCCGACCCACTCTGGCGCAAGTAACGCGAGCCAGCTGTCCCCCGCGCCACATCAGAAAGGCTTGATTTTATTCCAGCTCCAGAGCATGCTCTTGAAAGCGCGTGGGTTCATTCGAGTGCTACTTAATTATGAAATATACACACGGTACATGTAATCAGGATTAGTGTTGATTCTTGGGGCAGGAAATTGCAGTTTATATCTCCCTACCTTCCCAATAGAGCTATTCTTTTGCCCAAACCTGAACACATTTAACAGGCGGAGAAACAAAGAGAAGTTCAAAGACAACCAAAATTCCGACTCCAGGAAACCGTTCTTGGGCCCAGAGTTTTGGAACATGGAAAATACACCCATAATTTATATTACCTTTATAAAAATAAATATTACAAATTCCTTTTGAACATAATGAAAAGCACTGTTTCAACTAAAGACGATTTTTTTTTCTGACTGCATAGAGATAAAGAAATCTCATTTACTGTTTTTTTCTGTATTAATTAATGACTACTAGTATTATTACATATGGAATATATTAGTCTACATGCCTGAAAAGTTATAGATGAGCAAATCTGTGATTGATTTCCTACATGAAATAGACTTTACTTCTGCTGGCTCAGTTTTACTGATAACCAGGGAAAGAGGCATAAAAGTTATTTTCACGCGTCCCAGTCGCACCTTAAAATGTAAAGCTCTCTTTGCCAGAAACAGGAACAGAAAAGAAAGCTGAAGCAGCGGCTTCAGTGAACAAGTCAGCCAGCACCCTCCTTAGACTGAGAGGGCAAATAAGACAGCCTTCCAGCCTGTTTGCTGTTTGATTTCAGTGACACCCCAAGCTTCATGAAATCCAAATGAGACATTTATTGAAAGGTGCCTGGTTTTATGTGACTCAACTGACAGTGTAGGGAATGCATTGAACAAAAACATCAACACTAGGGAGGAAACATGGAGACCCCATGGAACCCGGGATCCAAGTGCTGGCTGGATTAACTCAAATCTTGCACCTTTCAGCCTGAGGTGCAAGGAGCAGGAGCCTCTGAAAGCTGCAAGGAAGCCAAGGGTAAGCCAGTGAGTGAGCCTATTAAAGATTGTATGCTGTGTTGTCTTGAGCAATAATACCAACTTCATGCTACCATCTCAAATCGATAACACAAAGTTATTGCCAACCTGACCAGGGCACCTCTTCCCTTTCTGTCCCTTAAAGGTAACCAGTCTCAGTGCATTCATCTTCTAAAGGCAAAACTGAGAAGCATTTGGCTATAACATGACTATTACGTGTCACCAGATACATACCCAGATACACACACACACATATGAATAAATTACAAGGGTGAGTTATAGATGAGTGCAGTGAATATAGTTCACCACCACCCCCCCCACAACCAAGGGGGCCCATATAAATGTCCCCATAAATTCTATTATTTTCACCCCCCTAAAAATGTGTTATCAAAACACTGTCCGTGTTATTCAAACACTTTGTAAATTCTGAGCAGACTTGCTGCCGGTTCTCCTTTTAACCCTAGGAAAACATTCCAACATTAACCGGTCACCGGTGCTTTGCCTTCACTCTGGGCAAACGTCAATGGGTTTTTTGTGGTGACTTGGTCCTTTTACTATTTATCTATGGCCTTTTCTTTGTTGATGTTGCATTTTATTTCGCCATCTCGGGTTCACTGTTTGGCCCTTTGTTCTCTGATGGCCAGATCCCCACCTCCACTGGGTTTCCAAGGGGGGAGGGGGCTTCCATCACGGGAAGGCTGTTCATGTTTAGACTTTTTTATTTTTTTAAAGAGAAGTCCCGTAAGATAACACATTTTGGCAAGGACAAGTAGTGTTGATTTTGCTGAGAACAGCAAGATACTCCCATCAACACAGTTTCACATACTATAAGAATTTGATTCACTGTCCCTCTGAAATAGACTGATCGCTTTCTTTAAAAGAAATCCACAAAGGTGTCCACAAATGCGTGAGGCATAGGGTGACATTAAACTCACTGTACTTTTCAAACAAAACCGACCAAAATTTAAATTATTTAAACTATTTTCTTTAGCTATTAATCCATGTATTTTGATTGCTAAGGGCAAGTGTAAATCACTGTTAACATACAAGGAGATGGGGAAACAGGGGATGAAAGTTAAGAAACATACCAAAAGTTGCTTATTTCAAAAAATAAGTGATCTTAAACCCTGGATCAAGAATCTTCTTTATGAAACTTTTTTCTTTTTTAACTGCAAGTGAACTCTGGACTTAACTGCTGTTCAGTCATCACCACCATCATATTTATGGAAGTACACAGAGTCACATAAGTAACAAGAAAGGGAAGGCAACATGAGGCAGAATAAAGTGGAATGCTCTCAAAAATAAAGTATGGGAATGTTGGCTGATCACTGCTACATTAAACTGTGAGTTATACAGGGCTCCCCCTGTCTTGCTTACTTCTGCACCTTGAAAGGCCTGACTCTTCGTAGGTGCTCATCTCTTGACTGAAAGGATGGGGTTACTGAATCTGTAAGACTAGAACAGACAAAACAGCCCAAGGACAGTGTCAGGTCTCAGACTTTATAACCAAGAAGAAAACCACAGATCTTCCTAAATTAATGGCATTTTCATCTTTTTAGGGCTGTTC
>SJYC01026151.1:0-68736 GCA_006408675.1 Madoqua kirkii
CCCCCCCCCCCCCCCCCCCCCCCGCAGGTTAATGTGGACATTCTTCCACGGAAAAACAGAAAAGTGAATGTCAGGATTGCAGGACAGCTGTTGATGGGAACAACCACCATGTAGTCACTGAGAAATATTATCCTGAACAGAAATCAGTCACACGTCAGGGACAGCAGCACCAATGGAATTTGATGTTTCACCAGAAGGCACCTAGGAGGCAGGTGTGGCAGGATGTCTCCACAACAGGTGGGCAGAGCGGAATCCTGTTGACTGGGGCTTCCAGGTGGCGGGCAGCTAGAACGTTCCCTCCAGCCCGGACTTGAGAAAGGGGAAGACGGGAAGTCTGGATTGGAGAGTTCCCGCCAGAAGTGTAAAGCCCTTAAGATAGCCAAGGAAGGAGAGTGAGAGGGAAGGAGGAAGGAAAGTGGACAGGAAGGAGAAAACCAAAAGAGCCGTCCTTAAACCTGTCTTTTCAGATCCCTAAGCAAAAAGCAGGACGTTGTAAGCAGAATCTTCCGGGTTTGTGACTCCACCTTTCACCAGCTTGTTGGTTCTGGGCAAACTCCTTAGCTTCTCTGCCCTCAGTTCCCACGTGTGATGACCACACACAGAAAGGAAAGCAGTTAGCCCAGCACACAGGAAAACCTCCCATCATACGTAGGCTAAGCTCACTTTTGCCCTGGACACTGAGAATTCAGGACCACTAATCTTTCTCCTCCAGAGAGTCCCAGTCTGATGGGGAAGCAGGCCAGCATCACACCCTTCCAGGACAATGTGAACCAGAAGGAGGAAGCGTGAGTGCCTCCGTCAGAGCCTGCGGAGAGAGGCCCCAGTCTTTGCATCGGCTCCAGCCCGGTTCCCCAGAAGCCCGGGGAGCCCAGCGCTGTCCGGGAGCCGGGCCTGGAAGGCGCACTTCAAAGGGAGGCAGCGGGCGCCTGGCCCCCGTGCGCCTTCCGCTCCCCCTCCTCCTGGGGTCCCCATTAGCATCTGTTTTTCCCAGGCCTGCCTCCCGCCCGCCTGCCCCCCCACCGTGATTTTGCCGTTCCGGCGGATTAGAAAATATTTAGCTCAGGTTTTGTACTCCAACTACTCGGTTAAACGCCCGACGAGGAAGGAGTTAATAATAGTCGGAAGCCTCCCAGCGGGGCACTCTGAACTGAAAGTCCTGAAAAAGACGCCTTCTGCGGCCTCAAGTTGAGAGGACGAGATCAACCCAGGAAGGCGGCCTGGAGGAGGTTCTCAAGCCCGGGTCGAGCTGGGCTGTTTAACCGCCCCGCAGGTCCAGGGGGCCCATGGAAGTACCTCCCGCTACAGATTCTGGTGGTTCACCGGAAAGGAGTCTCTAGGGCGAACAAAGGGTAGCTAGGATCTTTTCTTAACCCAGTTGGGGTTCGACTTTTCCCTGAATAAAGTTGATTCTCGAACCCATAGCCAAAGGAGGGAAACAATGAAAGAAGTCGAGGCTGACTATAGGTCAGACTCTCTGCTTTTAAACTCAGCACCCTAAAACATTATCACCCCATTGTACAGAAGAGTAAAGTGATGCCTGGAGAGGTGAAGGCTGTTGTCCAAAGGCACAGGGCTAAGAACAGTAGCCTGGGAACTGGGATCCAGAAGGTCTGAGCTGCGGGGCTCCGGTGGAGGAGTTAAGTACGTGCGAGTGGGGTGGGGTGCCGCTTGTTTTCTTTGGCGGGGTTGCAGTTCATGGGGTCGCAAAAAGTCGGACACGACTGAACTGAACTGAAAACAATATTACACGGTCAGGGTCATTCATATCATCCATTAAAATGGCCAGTGCTACAGCTCAGTCACTTCAGTTGTCTGACTCTGTGTGACCCCATGGGCTGTAGCCAGGCTCCTCTGTTCATGGGATTCTCTAGACAAGAATACTGCAGTGGGTTGCCGTACCCTCTTCCGGGGATTTTCCCAACCCAGGGATCAAACCCGCATCTCTTAGGTCTCCTGCAATTGGCAGACAAGTTCTTTCCCATTTGTACCACCTGGCAAGTCCAAAAGGACCTCTAAAGAAATGATATATGCATGTTTCAGGCTCAGTAGGTTTTTCCAAATTAAACATCCTTGTATAACTAGCACCTGATGACTCAGTGGCAAAAATCCACCTGTAATGTAGGAGACAAGGGTTTGACCCTCAGGATGGGAAGATCCCCTGGAGGAAGAAATGATTACCTACTCCAGAGGTTATGAGATAATCCCACGGACAGAAAAGCCTGGCAGGCTACGCAAAGGGCCGCAGAGAGTAGAGGCACATACATGCGAAGAAGTCTGGTGTTGCTTGAATTCCAAAAGTCTCCAATGTCCAAGAGCCGACCACCATTTTGACTTCTTTCACTATCAATTACCTGTCTTGAATTTTTTGTACGTGGAGTCTTACAGTGTGCTCTTTCCATCTGGGGTCTTTCATTCAACTTCTTTGGGGTATTTGTTCATTCAGTACGTGTGAATGCATTTGTGCATTCTCCCAGCTGTATAATATTCCACTGTGTGAATATGTAATTTCTTCATTCTATTGCTGGAGACTGCAATTTGGGTTGTTTCCACTGGCTTGGTTTATTATGGATCTTGCTGGTATGAACATTCTTGAACATGCCCTGTGGTGGACACTTGTACTGCGTTTGTCAGGCCTGTACACATAGGAGTGGGAATACTGGATCACAGAGCTCAGACTATATACTTTTCAACAAAGTTAGCAAATTTTAAAATCTTGGGCCATTTAAGCACACGACTTATGATCTTAGGACTTAATTGTGTCAATGGTTAGGACCCTTAAGGGAAGGGATATCAAGTTAAAGAAGGGAAGAAAAGATGGAAAGGAGAGAGTAGATGCTACGTCTTCGCATACGTATTTTTGTTCTGTATTCTAGTATTCCGGCACTAAATGTTTAGGAATGTTTTCATTTCCTCTACAAGTTGTTGAGCACCCAAAGATAAGAGGGTTGGCAAAGTAGACAGGCATTTAGGAATATTCAGAAGGCTAGAAGGAACCCCTTGCTTTTCTTTCATCTTATTTATTTAATTTAATTTAATTTATTTTTGGCCTCGCTGGCTACACGTGGGTTTTCTTTCATTGCAGCTCTTGGGCTTCTCTTTGCAAAGGGGCTTCAGTAGTTGCCATGCGTGGGCTGAATATTTGCAGCTCCCAGGCTCCAGAGCACAGGCTCTGAAGTTGTGGGGCAGGAGTTTAGTTGCTCTGTCGCATGTGAGATCTTCCTGGACCAGGGATGGAAACCATGTTCTCTGCATTGGCAGGCACGTTCTTAACCACCAGACCACTAAGGAAGCCCTCACCTGATATATTTATGACTGTAACAATTGCCTAGGTTGACATTTTCCATCTGATGCTAGTAAATGCTCAAGTCTAAATTTTCCACTGACAAATATATTTTTTCCCAAGGAAAAATTTTCCCCCTTGATATGATTTTTTTTAATTGAAGTATAGTTAATTTACTATACTTTGATTTAAGTTGAAGTAAGGAAACGGCAACCCACTTCAGTATGCTTGCCTGGAGAATCCCATAGACAGAGGAGCCTCGCAGGCTCCAGTCCATGGGGTCACAAGAGTCAGACACGACTTAGTGCCTTGTCTCATAGTTAATTTACACTATTGTGTTATTTTCAGGTGTACAGCATAGTGATTCAGTGGTTTTGGAGATTATACTCCAGTCTAGTTTATTACAAGGTTCTGGATGTAATTTCCTGTGCTGTACAGTATATCCTTGTCATTTATCTATTTTATATATGGTAGTTTGTATCTATTAATTTCATATGCTTAATTGATCCCTCTCCCTTTATCTCTCCCCTTTAATGACCATGTTTTTTTCCATATCTGTGAGTTTGTTTCTGTGTTGCATATACATTCATTTGTATTATTTTTTAGAGTCCACACATAAGTGATGTCATACAATATTTGTCTTTTCTGTCTTGACTTATTTCCCTGAGCATAATATTTTCCAGGTCCATCTGTGTAATGGACAAAGAAAATATTGTTATGACAATTCTTTTGTTATGACTGGGTATTATCAATAATATTCCATCATAAATGTATCATATCTTCTTTTTTAATTAGATGTGTATAAGAGACAGGGGGGAGGCTGAGGTGCCCACTAGGATGGAGACCTCGTGTGGCTTCGGAGGAAGCGACCGGCCGGTGTTCGATGCCCATCTGCCGCCGTTGGACCTTGCCAGTGAATCTCCTTTTTATTCCAGCCTAAGTCTTAATCCTGGGTGCGAGTTGGCCCTTGTTGCTTGGGGTAACCATAGCAGGGGTGCGTTGCTTTCACCAAGCAAGGGCTGGGCCAAACCCTGGGCACACAGTACCCCATGTAAACCTTCACTACCATTGCACAGACGTAGATACTTCATCATCTCCATTTTACAGATAAGAAAATCGAGGCCGGGAGAGATAAAGTAAACTTGCCCTCGGGCGTGCAATTTGTGAGTAGCAGGTCAGGGCAACCCCGGGGGCTCGGGAGACGGCCTCTTTCCCTGAAAACTTTGACTAAAAAACTGGGATCTCCCGGCTTCCAGTGGCAATGGGCACGGGGAAGCGGGGAGCGCGGAAGCAACGGTAAATTCTTGACCCCTTGGCCTCCAGTATCCTCTTCGCATCCCTAGCTGCACCGGCCGCGGGTTCCACGCGGGTCAGGGCTGGGATCTGGGGGAGGTCGGGACCATTCTCGCCTCCCTCGCAGATGCTCAAAGCCTCTGAATAGCGAGCGAGTTGGGGAAGCTAGACTGCAGGGTGGGTCCGACCCTTCGCTGCGAGGGGCGCTTCTGCAGCCGCCGGAACTCCGCCATCCCCGGCTCGGGGACGCGCGGCGCCCTCGGAGCGGCCACCTTCGCCGGCCGGGAGTCTCCCAGGGCTCCGCGCGCGACGAACGCCCGCATCACCGAGCACGGGCGCCTCAACCCGGGCCCCCGCAGGCGGCCTGAGCAAAAATGCCGATTCCAGGAAGGAGTTGGAACCCAGGCCCGGGCTAGGAAGGACCTCCCGAGCGTGGATTCCCAGTTTTTGCCCCGCGGCCGGCTTCTAACTCCAAAGGCACTCCGGGTTGCCCTCGGGCAGCGCAGCGCCTCAGTTCTCCTTGGCACCTTTGTCTAGAATGAAAAGATATTGCGGGGGGGGATGGGGGGGAGGTGGTCCCAAGTGCTCCCACCTGTCCTCCTTCTGTGCTGTTCAGTCCACGAAGCTTTCTCCCTGTGAGTTAGGGCAGCCTCGAAAGCAGAGGCTGAATTGAACTTCTTTGACTCCACCAACCAGAGGTAAATGCGTTTGTGTATAATAATATAATGTAGTGTGTCGTGTAGAATAAAACATAGTATCTTTCACAATAGAATATGTTATGCACAACACCCTACAGGCTATAATATAAAATCAGTGTAAATTTTAAAACAGACCTGCAGAAGGTTTAAAGAAACTCACAAAACCGCCCGATTGCAACGTCTGGCGCCTCGGCCTGTTGGCAACTGCGATTAATTTCTTGTGTGTTTTCCCGGGACTTAGTGTATGTTTGCATCAGCCAATAAGGATGTGTACCTGAATTTCCTTTTGTCTGCCCCCTACCCATCCTCACGCTTCTATAAATACTATTCAATACTGCTTTTTTTTTTTTTCTCTTAAAATACCTCATAACTTAGTAAAGATGTAGGCACACCCGTGGAGGCACAGTTGGCCGGAAACGCTCAGGTAAATGCCAAGGCCCTGGGGACGGAGACGGGTCCTCGGGTGTTCCCCTAGTCTGCGCCCCCGGAAGCGCACGGTGGGAGGAAAGGCTTGCGCAGCAGGAGGAGCGGCGCCCCCTCGCTCCACGTGCGCTGAACTCCGCCCCGGCCTCCTCGCTGTGGGTGTTTTCCTTTCTTTGAGATCCTCCCATTGTTTGTCACCTGAGACCCCAGAAGCAGGTAAACAATCTCCGGACCCCGTGTTCCGGGGGCTCCCGGGAGGGTGAGCGATCTGTGAGACGGCGCGGGTGCTGATCAAAGCGGAGGACCTAGAGGGGACAGTCAGCTGCGTTAACAGCCCGCTTGGCTTGGCTGCGGGGGGAGGATGAAATCGGGCAGATGCAGGCCTGAAATGCGCTTTACTTAAGGCTCAAGGAGTGACCAGAGTCGAATTACGCCCTAAATTCCCTTTAGGCTCAATGGCGACTCTGGAGGAGGCGGAAGCCCCCTGCGCTTCTTCTTAGAGGTCGCCTGTGAGGAGATCCTCATAGCAGGGGCGGGAGGCTGGGTGTGCACTGGTCCAGGTTGACAAGAATAAATTTCCATGTCCCTGGGGCTGGTGGAAGATACAGACAACATCGAGTTGGCAGTTAAGAGAGTAGCACAGAGGTTCCCAACCTTGGCAGAACAACCTGGGGACTTCTTAAAAGTTCCACTTCCCAGGTGGCACCTCGGAACAAGGAAGTCAGAATTTCTGAGAGTGAGACCCAGGCATCAGTATTAACCAAAAGATTTCTAGCTGGTTCCTATAGGCAGCAAAGATGGAGAATTTACTGGGTTTAGGGATTTGGGGGTTGGTGGGGGACTTTCTGGAGACCTGGTGTTTGAGTTCAGTGCTTGTCAGTGGGTGGGGCGAGGGGTGGGGCGCAGTAGGGAAAGGAGGAAGGGCTTTTAAGTACCAAGTGATGCCTGAGCCTCTGGTCACAGTGCTCTGCTAGTGGAGGTCTTTCAATTTCCCAGTTCCTTGGGAAGGTTTAAGGATGAGTGGATGAATGGATGAGAAAGCTGCTGTACATATACGCAATGGGGTATTACTCAGCCCTTGAAAAGAATAAATTTGAATCAGTTCTAATGAGATGGATGAAACTGGAGCCGATTATACAGAGTGAAGTAAGCCAGAAAGAAAAACATCAATACAGTATACTGACACATATATATGGAATTTAGGAAGACAGTAATGATGACCCTGTATGTGAGACAACAAAAGAGACACAGAGGTATAGAACGGACTTTTGGCCTCTGAGGGAGAGGGAGAGGGTGGGATGATTTGGGAGAATGGCATTGAAACATGTATACTATCATATAAGAAACGAAGCGCCAGTCTATGTTCAATACAGGATACAGGATGCTTGGGGCTGGTGCACAGGATGATCCAGAGAGATGATATGGAGTGGGAGGTGGGAGGGGGCTTCGGCTTTGGGAGCTTATGTACACCTGTGGCTGATTCATGTCAATGTATGGCAAAACCAACACAGTATTGTAACGTAGAATAAAGTATATATATAAAAAAGGATGAATGGAGAACGCCTAGTTTAAATGATTATTTTAAAAACTCAAACAATGCATGGGAATATTTTAAAGATAGAATGATCCTGGAAAGCGTAGCTTTGACCACAACTTCATGAGGTTCTTCCGGAAGACATGTCATCAAATCTAAGATGGTATCCATTAACAGACACCATTATTTTGCCTCTCATTAAGAGCAACAACAACAAAAAAGACTGATCCTCAAATTTTTATTTCCTGATAACGGAAAGAATGGCTTATTTTGACAGTGTTATTTTCCTATTTCACTCATACACACAGTAAAAGCTGTAAGCAGAGGCAGTAACAGCTATGTCACAGCTGCCATCTGACATGAGTGATTGTAAAGCCCCATTGATTGTGGTATCTGGATTTCAAGAAATTAAAAAGCATTTTAATAGCCTCATGAAGTGAGGCAACTGAAGGCCATCCAACCAGCTCTCCTTTAAGCTCACTGAATCCTCACGACTACCATGTGTGTGGGACCTGTTATTTATTAGTAACATGTTACAGATGAGGAAACTGAGGCACGGCGAGGCAAACTACTTCAAGTCAGACCACCACCAAGTTGCAGAGGCTGGATGTAAACCGCCCCCTGCACAAAGCTGAGAAAATGTCCAGATGAGTTGATTCTCAGAAGGGTCACAGGGAGGGGACCTGGGGTGAGAGAGGACAGGAAACACTGGAGAGCTTAGTTTATGTGGTAGGCTGAGATCTCCATTTCAGTCAGAGTTCAGTTTTGTTACTGTTTGGGAGGTAAAAACATGCGGTAATCCAAAATCACAGAAGATGGTGGTTGTAGCCATGAAATTAAAAGACGCTGACTCCTTGGAAAGAAAGTTATGACCAACCTAGATAGCATATTAAAAAGCAGAGACATTACTTTGCCGACTAAGGTCCATCTAGTCAAGGCTATGGTTTTTCCAGTAGTCACGTATGGATGTGAGAGTTGGACTGCGAAGAAAGCTGAGCACCGAAGAATTGATGCTTTTGAACTGTGCTGTTGGAGGAGACTCTTGAGAGTCCCTTGGACTGCAAGGAGCTCCAACCAGTCTATCCTAAATGAGATCAGTCCTGGATGTTCATTGGAAGGTCTGATGTTGAAGCTGAAACTCCAATGCTTTGATCACCCGATGTGAAGAGCTGACTCATTTGAAAAGACCTTGATGCTGGGGAAGATTGAGGGCAGGAGAAGGGGATGACAGAGGGTGAGATGGTTGGATGGCATCGCTGACTCAATGGACATGGGTTAGGGTAGGCTCCAGGAGTTGGTGATGGACAGGGAGGACATGCTGCAGTTCATGGGGTCGCAAAAAGTCGGACACGACTGAACTGAACTGAAAACAATATTACACGGTCAGGGTCATTCATATCATCCATTAAAATGGCCAGTGCTACAGCTCAGTCACTTCAGTTGTCTGACTCTGTGTGACCCCATGGGCTGTAGCCAGGCTCCTCTGTTCATGGGATTCTCTAGACAAGAATACTGCAGTGGGTTGCCGTACCCTCTTCCGGGGATTTTCCCAACCCAGGGATCAAACCCGCATCTCTTAGGTCTCCTGCAATTGGCAGACAAGTTCTTTCCCATTTGTACCACCTGGCAAGTCCAAAAGGACCTCTAAAGAAATGATATATGCATGTTTCAGGCTCAGTAGGTTTTTCCAAATTAAACATCCTTGTATAACTAGCACCTGATGACTCAGTGGCAAAAATCCACCTGTAATGTAGGAGACAAGGGTTTGACCCTCAGGATGGGAAGATCCCCTGGAGGAAGAAATGATTACCTACTCCAGAGGTTATGAGATAATCCCACGGACAGAAAAGCCTGGCAGGCTACGCAAAGGGCCGCAGAGAGTAGAGGCACATACATGCGAAGAAGTCTGGTGTTGCTTGAATTCCAAAAGTCTCCAATGTCCAAGAGCCGACCACCATTTTGACTTCTTTCACTATCAATTACCTGTCTTGAATTTTTTGTACGTGGAGTCTTACAGTGTGCTCTTTCCATCTGGGGTCTTTCATTCAACTTCTTTGGGGTATTTGTTCATTCAGTACGTGTGAATGCATTTGTGCATTCTCCCAGCTGTATAATATTCCACTGTGTGAATATGTAATTTCTTCATTCTATTGCTGGAGACTGCAATTTGGGTTGTTTCCATGGCTTGGTTTATTATGGATCTTGCTGGTATGAACATTCTTGAACATGCCCTGTGGTGGACACTTGTACTGCGTTTGTCAGGCCTGTACACATAGGAGTGGGAATACTGGATCACAGAGCTCAGACTATATACTTTTCAACAAAGTTAGCAAATTTTAAAATCTTGGGCCATTTAAGCACACGACTTATGATCTTAGGACTTAATTGTGTCAATGGTTAGGACCCTTAAGGGAAGGGATATCAAGTTAAAGAAGGGAAGAAAAGATGGAAAGGAGAGAGTAGATGCTACGTCTTCGCATACGTATTTTTGTTCTGTATTCTAGTATTCCGGCACTAAATGTTTAGGAATGTTTTCATTTCCTCTACAAGTTGTTGAGCACCCAAAGATAAGAGGGTTGGCAAAGTAGACAGGCATTTAGGAATATTCAGAAGGCTAGAAGGAACCCCTTGCTTTTCTTTCATCTTATTTATTTAATTTAATTTAATTTATTTTTGGCCTCGCTGGCTACACGTGGGTTTTCTTTCATTGCAGCTCTTGGGCTTCTCTTTGCAAAGGGGCTTCAGTAGTTGCCATGCGTGGGCTGAATATTTGCAGCTCCCAGGCTCCAGAGCACAGGCTCTGAAGTTGTGGGGCAGGAGTTTAGTTGCTCTGTCGCATGTGAGATCTTCCTGGACCAGGGATGGAAACCATGTTCTCTGCATTGGCAGGCACGTTCTTAACCACCAGACCACTAAGGAAGCCCTCACCTGATATATTTATGACTGTAACAATTGCCTAGGTTGACATTTTCCATCTGATGCTAGTAAATGCTCAAGTCTAAATTTTCCACTGACAAATATATTTTTTCCCAAGGAAAAATTTTCCCCCTTGATATGATTTTTTTTAATTGAAGTATAGTTAATTTACTATACTTTGATTTAAGTTGAAGTAAGGAAACGGCAACCCACTTCAGTATGCTTGCCTGGAGAATCCCATAGACAGAGGAGCCTCGCAGGCTCCAGTCCATGGGGTCACAAGAGTCGACACGACTTAGTGCCTTGTCTCATAGTTAATTTACACTATTGTGTTATTTTCAGGTGTACAGCATAGTGATTCAGTGGTTTTGGAGATTATACTCCAGTCTAGTTTATTACAAGGTTCTGGATGTAATTTCCTGTGCTGTACAGTATATCCTTGTCATTTATCTATTTTATATATGGTAGTTTGTATCTATTAATTTCATATGCTTAATTGATCCCTCTCCCTTTATCTCTCCCCTTTAATGACCATGTTTTTTTCCATATCTGTGAGTTTGTTTCTGTGTTGCATATACATTCATTTGTATTATTTTTTAGAGTCCACACATAAGTGATGTCATACAATATTTGTCTTTTCTGTCTTGACTTATTTCCCTGAGCATAATATTTTCCAGGTCCATCTGTGTAATGGACAAAGAAAATATTGTTATGACAATTCTTTTGTTATGACTGGGTATTATCAATAATATTCCATCATAAATGTATCATATCTTCTTTTTTAATTTATTTATTTTTAATCGAAGGATAATATTGTGTTGATTTCTGCCATACATCAACATGAGTCAGCCATAGTTATACATATGTCGCCTCTCATATATCTTCTTAATTTATTTGTTTGTTGATGGGTACTTGAGTTGCTTCCATGTCTTGGCCTTTGTAAATAATGCTGCTGTGAACATTGGGGTGCATTTATCTTTTTGAATTAGTATTTTTGTTTTTTCCTGAATACATATTCAGGAGTAGGTATGCTGGATCGTATGGTAGCTCTATTTTCAGTTCTTTAAAGAACTTTCATACTCTTCAGCTGTGGCTGCTCCAGTTTATATTTCCACCAGCAGTTTACTAGGGTTCTCTTGTGTCCACATCCTCAGCCACATTTGTTATTTGTAGACTTTTTGATGAGAGGCATTCTGAAAGGTGTGAGATGATATCTCACTGTGCTTTTGAGTTGCATTCTCTAATATTTAGTGATATTGAGCATCTTTTCATGGGCCTCCTATTCATCTGTATGTGTTCTTTGCAGAAAATCTGGTCAGGTCTTAATGCCCATTTTTAGATCAAGGTGCTTGTTTTTCTGATATTGGTTATATGGGTTGTTTGTGCCTTTTGGAGATTAACCCCTTGTTGGTTGCATCATTTGCAAGTGTGCTCTCCCATTCTGTAGATTGTGTTTTCATTTGGTTGATGGTTTCCTTTTCTGTGAAAAAGCTCTCAGGTTTAATTAGGTCCCAGTGGTTTATTTTTCCTTTCTTTGACCTTGGGAGATGGCTCCAAGAAGACAGTGCTGCAACTTAGGTCAAAGAGTGTTCTGCCTATGTTCTTTTGTAGGATTTTTATAGTTTACACTTTTCTTTTAAAGCAATTTCTTAACTATTCTCTTACTTTATTTTTCGAGATGAAATTGAGAACTGGGGTTTTGATCAGAATTGTATTGAATTTAGACTTTTTTAAAAGGAAAAATGACATCTTTGTAACATAAACTTTCTTTTTTTAAGTCTATTTACTTTTTGGTTGTGCTGGTTCTTCACTGATGCTCAGCCTTTCTTTAGCTGCTGTGAGAGGCTACTCTTTATCATGACTTCTCTCAGTTCAGAGCGTGGGCTCTGGGTGCACAGGCTTCAGGAGCTGGAGCACACGGGCTCAGTACTTGTGGCTGGCAGGCTTAGTTGCTCCATGGCATGTGGATTGAACCCATGTCTCCTTCATTGGCAGGTGGATTCTTAACCACTAGACCACCAGAGAAGTCCTAAACTTTCTTTCTAAAATTAATATACTCATGGCCTTTCGTCTAAAGTCAAGCCTTTTAAGTCATCAGACAGTTCATACTGGAGAGAGACCTTACAAATGTCATGAGTGTGGCAAGGCCTTTCGTCTAAAGTCAACGCTTTTAAGGCATCAGACAATTCATACTGGAGAGAAACCTTACAGATGTGATGAGTGTGGTAAGGCCTTTACTCAGAGCTCACACCTCAGGAGACAAGAAAATTCATTCCAGAAAGAAATTATTTAAATGTGATATATGTGACAAAGTCTTCGGCCAAAAATCAACCCTTTTATGTCATCAGATGGTTCATACAGGAGAGAAACCTTACATATGTGATGAGTGTGGCAAGGCCTTTCGTCTAAAGTCAAGCCTTTTAAGTCATCAGACAGTTTATACTGGAGAGAAACGTTACAAATGTGATGAATATGGCGAGGCCTTTCGTGTAAAGTCAACCCTTTTAACTCATCAGATAGTTCATACTGGTGAGAAACCTTATAAATGTTTTGCGTGTGGAAAAGTCTTTGGTCAACAACCACATTTTCAACTTCACTGGAGAATTCATACTGGAGAGAGCCCTTTCAGATGTAATGAGTGTGCCAAGTTCTTCAGTCAAAATTCACACCTTAAAAAGCTTTGGAGAATACATATAGAGAAACCTTTCAAATGTTTTGAGTGTGTAAAATCCTTTACTGAAGTCTCGGCACTCACTAAACAACAGAAAATCCATACATGAGAGAAACTCATGTGAATGTGGTATATGATAGAAGTCTTCAAAATTCAAAGTACAAAATTCACATCCTCGTGTTGCTCAGAGAATTCATCCTACTGAGAAACCATACAAATATTATGAGTGTGGCAACATCTTAGGCTTCATGAGAAAATGTATACTGGATAGAAGCCAGATATATATGTATTTATTAGTCAGGCCTTTAGAAGATATATTCATTTTATAAAGATTCTTCACCAATTTCACAAATGTTTAAACAAAAAAAGGAACCCTATCCTCACATCTCACCAGTAGTATCAGACTATTTATCCTGGAGAAAACACACAGCAATGTAATGTGTGTGGCAAGGATCTTACCCAAAAGTTGCAAGATAGGAACATAGTGGAGCCATGCTTCCCAGACTCAGTGGTTATAGCAAATCCTTTCCCTTTATCACTATATGTATTCTCTGATGACTTTAGTTCAGGTACTCAGCAACTGCTGCTGCTGCTGCTGATAAATCGCTTCAGTCGTATCTGACTCTGTGCAGCCCCATAGATGGCAGCCCACTCGGCTCCCTCATCCCTGGGATTCTCCAGGCAAGAACACTGGAGTGGGTTGCCATTTCCTTTTCCAACGCATGCAAGTGAAAGGTGAAAGTGAAGTCGCTCAGTCGTGTCCAACCCCTCAGCGACCCTATGGACTGCAGCCTTCCAGGCTCCGGCATCTATGGGATTTTCCAGGCTAGAGTACTGGAGTAGGGTTCCATTGCTGCAGTAAGTCCATATTTGAAGAGAAGCTATAGAGATATTTTTGCTGCTGATAAATCGCTTCAGTCGTATCTGACTCTGTGCAGCCCCATAGATGGCAGCCCACTCGGCTCCCTCATCCCTGGGATTCTCCAGGCAAGAACACTGGAGTGGGTTGCCATTTCCTTTTCCAACGCATGCAAGTGAAAGGTGAAAGTGAAGTCGCTCAGTCGTGTCCAACCCCTCAGCGACCCTATGGACTGCAGCCTTCCAGGCTCCGGCATCTATGGGATTTTCCAGGCTAGAGTACTGGAGTAGGGTTCCATTGCTGCAGTAAGTCCATATTTGAAGAGAAGCTATAGAGATATTTTTGTTTAAAAAAAAACTGGAATCCTATCTCAGCAAAGATGATTATCTGGGACAGTAGTCCAGCATCCTTTTCGTCTCCTGGCTTTCTGAATAAAGCCACTATTCCTTGTCCAACAAGTAGTCTGTAGATGTGTATAAGAGACAGTGCATATGCTTTGTGGCTACATACAAATTAAAGAGTTTGCCCTTGATTTTTATTTTATCTGAGATATTGTCCCATTTTTTCCAAATCTTAAATACCATGTGATTCAAAAGAATTATTTTGAAAGTTACACTTGTTAAGGTTTCCTTTACAGATAGTCAAAATTCCCCCGTTTTAGAAGTGTGCAGTTGGTATATTATGATGAGTATATGTATTCAAGTAACTGATACCACAATTGGATATAGAGCATTTTTACCACCCAAAATTCCCAAGTCCTCCTCTATAGTCAGGTCCCTTTCTCAACCCTCAACCCCTGGCAACCCAGATTTCTATGCAGATTAGTATATTACTCCATGAAATCTATCATTATAGTGAATTTACTAAAAGATTTTCCAATAGCAAAGACCCTTCCGTTCCTGGAGTAACTGACAGTGGTCATAGTTTACATTCCCAGTGCCTTGCTAGGTTCTCCATGCTAATCTCTTATCTGAGAGCTTTGCATCAGTACTTAAAAGGAAATGTGGTCTATGTCGTCTGTTAGGTCTTGATTGCAATGGTCTGCTAAATTTGTGAAAGTTGGGGGACTGATTTTATTCTCTATGAAACAACCTAAGTACAAGTGTCAGTTGAATGAGAATTTATCCCTGAAATGAATACTTTGGAAATACTCTTTTCAAGCTTTTCCATTTTTACTCTATTTTCTAAATTTAATTTTTAAAAATGCATTTCTTTATTTTATTATTGGCTGTGCAGGGCCTTTGTCGCTTTGCACAGGCTTTCTCTGGCCCCAGTGAGCAGGAGCTGCTCTTTGCTGCAGAGGTCTCATTGCAGCGGCGTCTCTCTGGCGGAGCCCAGGCTCTCGCTGCAGAGTGCTCAGTCGCTGCAGAGTGCTCAGTCGCTGCAGAGTGCTCAGTCGCAGCCGTGCCCGGGCTCGGTGGTTGTGGCGTGCGGGCTCTGGAGCACGGGCTCAGGAGTTGTGCCCCGAGAGCTCAGCTGCTCCCAGGCAATGAAACCTTCCTGAACCAGGGACTGAAATCATGTTCCCTGCATTGGCAGGTGGACTCTTACCCACTGTGCCACCAGGGAAGTCTGTCTCCTATTTTTATAGGGCTATTTAATTCTTAAATTTTCAAATGGTTAGCTGAGAATCATACCAAAAATAGTATCATTAGATAATATAGCAATCTATTTTACAGAGTAATATAGTCACGTTTTGCATGTGGTCTTGATTCTGCCACCTTATTTTAGGATTTTGCTTCTTCCTTGATGCCTTTTTTATTTTCTTCTCTTTCAATGTGTGATATAAGCTATGTATATATTTTTTGTCTCCTTTTCTCCCTCCTTATATTTTACTAGGATTTCAGAAATGCCTGTCTTTTATGATTATTTGTATAGCTTTAAATAATATACCTATGTTTTCCCCACCCAGTATAAGAAATAAAGCAACATCTATAAACTATTGTGAAACAGGAGAACCGGTTGAAATGAAAGTGTGAGGACACAGTGGATATTTGTTTATTAACCCTGCATCCCCAGTTCCAAGCACGTGGCTTCCCAGGAAACAAGAAGATGATGGACAGAGGTGACTGGGTGAGTGAATGAGAGCAGTCACTGGCTCTCACCTTTGAATTTTTGAGGTTTAAGGACCAGTCCATTATATCCGTATTACACCTATTCCATATTTTTGTAAATTTGATGCTATGTTGTTTTCTATTTAAAATGTGAAGATACAAATTTATCTTATAAATGCAATTTCTGTCATGATTTACCATTATTTATAATTGAATGAATCTTAAATTTCCTGCTAGTACTTTGCATACTGCCCTCTACATCTTCAATCTCGTTTGCATGATTGGATTATGTTATACAGATTTTTTTTTTTCAGGAAAACTTTGCAGGTGCTATTTTCCCATAATCTGATCTTCCCTCCTCTTTCCCTCCCTACCTCCCTCCTTCCTTTCTTCCTCTCTTTTTTATATTTTCTCAGGCATTTATTTATTTTTAGAATAAGTAATACATTCACAGGGGTTCCCTGGTGGCTCAGCAGATGCACTGAAACTGCCTGCAATGCAGGAAACCTGGGTTCAATCCCTGGGTTGGGAAAATCTCCTGGAGAAGAGGGTGGCAACTTACTCCAGTACTCCTGCCTGGAGAATTACGTGGGCAGAGGAGCCTGACAGCTTGCAGTCCATAGGGTCACACAGAGTCTGACACAACTGAAGCGACTGAGCGGCAGCAGCAACATATTCACATGGTTTAAAATTCAAGAGTAAAAAAGGGAAATCTTTCCCCCTTTTATTCCCAGTCACTTTTATTCCCAGTTGCTCTTCCCAGATACAACCAATATTCATTTAAAAAAATAAATATTTCTAGAGATATTTTATTCAAAACGAGACACATTTATAATTCAATTTTTTCCCAGTGGTAGCAAGAACTGACTTACTCGAAAAGGCCCTGATGCTGGGAAAGACTGAAGGCAGGAGGAGAAGGGAACGACAGAGGATGAGATGGTTGGATGGCATCACAGACTCAATGGACGTGAGTTTGAGCAAACTCGGGGAGATGGTGAAGGACAGGGAAGCCTGGTGCACTGCAGTCCATGGGGTCGCAAGAGTCGAACACAACTGAGCAACTGAAAAACAACAAAGCATATTACAGCACTCTTCTGCATCACGCTTTTCTTTTTCTTTTAACAGTGTATGTTGGAAATTATTTCATATCAGCGCATAAAGAGCTTCCTCACTCTGGGGGCTAGTTGCAAGAGTACTCCACGGGTGCACTACGGTTATTTATCCATTTCCCCACTGATGATCATTTAGTCTGTTTACAGATGTTTGCTATATAGGAAATGTCATAATAGGTAACGTTTTGCACTGCTGTATCCTTTCCTGCTCAGCGCTGACTGAATCAGAATTTCTGGAGCTGTGCTTTTTTATGAAAACTGCCTGGTTGAATATGATACAGTGGCCCATACCTCCTTCGGCCCTCTGAAGCCTTCATTTTGTGCACCTAGCTCTTCCTCCCAGTGATGGGAGGAGGGAGCCCTCTGAGAGGCTCTGATCTTCCCTGGGGCCAGCTGTTTTCCCCAGCCTGGAGAGTTTCCAGAGTTGTAACCAAGGCCTTCAGTTGGACTTTTCTGCCCTTGTTTTGTATTGATTCCCAGAGCCTGCCTTCAACATGCTACAGATTTGTCTGTCTCTGGATGGTTCTTACCACAGTTGATAGATTGGATTCTTTTCCCTTTTGTTTGGCATGGCACACTTATTCCTTGAGTTTATGTCTTTTGTTCATTTTGTTCTGTAATCCTGGGCCACCTTTCAGAGAAGTCTATTTTATGTTTACTATATCATTAAAGTGATTGTTTAGAAATGTGATTGTTCATTTCACAGTTTTTAACAATTTGCTATTACAATAGTGTAAAAAATTAATTAAAATTTTATTGGAGTAGAGTTGATTTACAATGTTGTGTTAGTTTCAGGTGTACAGCAAAGTGATTCAGTCATATATATGCACATCTTCATTCTTTTTCAGATTCTTTTCTCATATAGGTTATCACAGAATATTGAGTAGAGTTCCCTGTGCTATACAGTAGGTCCTTGTTGGTTATTATAGTACTGTAAAAAAAATAAGTTTATGCTTGGGTTTTCTAATGTCTAGGGTTTTAAGTTCAGTTTGCCTCATCCAGACAACTATCTTTTTTGATGGGGGAATAGTTCATAGACTTATTTTTAAATTAAAACCTAAATTCAGAATGACTAAACTGAATGCATCTGGGTAAGAGCCAGGTAGATAATGTAAATGAGAGAAGCAGGGTGAATTCCATTTTCTTTTCTTTTAATTTATTGCTGTGCTTTGCATCAAGACACCAATCCATCAATATTGTTTTTTAAAAAAGAACTTGTGTTAACCCTCAATGCCTTCTTTAGATAATCCTTTTCCACCATTATCCTGCATTTCTGGTTGCAGCTCTTGCTGTGAATTGTTTCATAGTGGAAACAGCATTGGCCTTGGCACAGACATAGGAAGAGTTTTATTTTCCAAGTCAGTTGTATATTTCCCACTTTTGATTGAGACAGAAGGGTAGGTACTATTTCACTTTTTTTTTTTAACCTTACCGTAAGAAAACACAGTTCCGGCAAGGTGATGATAATAATTGATATTTACTGGCTACCTGCGATGTGTGAGGCACCGTTCTAAGTTCTTTCATGTATAAAATCATTTAATCCTCATCACAAGTGAAAAGTGAAAATGTTATTTGCTCAGCTGTGTCTGACTCTTTGTGACTCCATGGACTGTAACCTGCCAAGCTCCTTTGTCCATGGAATTCTCCAGGTAAGAATACAGGAGTGGGTTGCTATGCCCTCCTCCAGGGGATCTTCCTGACCCAGGGATCAAACCCAGGTCTCCTGCACTGCAGGCAGATTCTTTACCATCTGAGCCACCAGGGAAGCCCACCATCACAAGGTGGATATTTTTATATCACTTTACACATCAGGAACTGAGGTACAGAAAGATTTAGTAACTTCCCCAAGAGGAGCACTGATCATACATTATGGGCTCTGGATTCAAGTTGAGGTGGTTGAGTTCGGGCCCATGCCCCCAGCCATGGTACCTGTAGACGGTCTTTAGTCCACGATCACAAAGGCAGATGCAGACAGAATTGGAGGTGGGGTGTCTATGGCACAGAGGATAACATGCCTTCCTCTAAAGGGGAATCATTACTCAGTTGCAGCCCACTGTCACTGGTGAATATTTGGACACTGGTTTTTATTAATTCTCCTAATTTTTCAAGCAAGGCAGAATTTAGGTATTTATGCAAACTTCCTCAACTTACAAATATTGAATGCCATCCAAATATCTTAAAATCTGGGAAAATTTTGCCCAAGGCCAAAGCACATCTGTGGATTGAATGTGAATGATGAGATTCTTCTTTAAACACTTGCATTGACCATCCCTCCTGGACCAAAATCCACCTTTTAGATGGCTCACCATGAGCAAACAGCAGTAAGAGGAATAAGGTGGAGAAGTTTTATGGTCTGTATATCTTCCTTTTCTTTTTCCCTCTCACCCTTCCTTTAGCAGATTGAAAAGCAAATGTTAACATCAGAGAACTAGGGTTGGATTAAAAGGGCATCCAGAATGGAAGAGAAAAAGCTTTGGTAGCATACCAGATAGGTCAAGGAATCTTAACAGTGCTGCAAGAATGTGGTTTATCTCCGACAGCACCAGAGTGCTTTTTCTGGGATTGCACCATTTAGACAGTGCTCCATAAGCTCATTCAACACAAGTTTGTGAAGGACTTACTTACTAGCTGCCAGACTCTGTGCTGGCCCTGAGGACACCAGGATTCATGCGGTTAGATTTATCTCTGACCATATTACTAAATCTATTAATTCCTTAACATTATTACTCTTTTTTGTTGCTCATACTTTTTAATCAAAAAATTTTAGAGAGTATTTTTTTATTAATTCTTTTCATATAATTTAAAAAACAAGTTTTTGATGTAATAATTCAATGTGGTATAAATGTTTATAGTTATTACACTTGTAAAATTGTTACTCTTATTTTTAAGAGAAGTTACAATAGTTACTGGTAATCCAAAACCAACCAAATACTGGCAACAACAAAAACAAAACAATTTAATATCAAAGAAAAAATCCTACGTGGAAGAGTTTTCTATTTTTCTAGAAAGAGCGAATGCTTTTGTTAAGTGAAAAGAATGGTTATTTCTGAATTTATGATTACTTGTTGGTTTTTGCTAGTTTTTTAAAGATCTGGTACAACCAGTGCTGAATATGGTGATTCAGCTTCTGATTCCCAAGAAAAGGAACGGGTGTCACTTTCATCTCCCTCACTGACTTGTAGATATAGGGAGTGACCTTGTCATCAGTACATCATCTTTGTCTAGGAGGATAACAGTGTACTTTGAATTCACGTCTTGTGTTAGTAGTTTGTAGTATACATAATAATACGGAGTGAACTGCAGCAACTGCTTGTAGGGGAAAGGATTATAAGTGTCTCTGACTTATAAAAATGGTAAAATTTCCCCCAGATTTCTCTCTTCTGAACATTAGCAAAGCAGCCAATTATTTTCCTGCTGAAAGTTCTCAGATGTTCTATGACATAGTTAAGAATAGCTACTACAAAACAGAACAGCTATTAAAATTCTATTTCTTTTCTCTCTAAGGAGATTTGATGACACAAGGCTTTCTGTAGAGAAAGAACTACAGACTAAATACTTGGTTTTCATTCCTAGCTTCACAGTACACAAAGGGTAAAATATAGCAATTAGATGGTAGAAACTCAAGTTAGTATTTACTTTCAAAGTTATGAGTCAGGACATTTCAAGAATTTGAAGATATTTTATAAAATTGTTCATAAAGAAAAACTCTTTAAATTTCTTTTTAGCTTCCAAAATAGTTGAAATTTCAAAGTCGTGTTTTGTGACCATTGTGAAAAAAGTTTTAAACCAGTAGTACAAATTTGAATATTTTAAATCATTCTTTTATAGCGTTATTAGCACTAAAAACTACCAGTGGTGAAGAATCTGCCTGCCAATGCAGGAGACGCAAGAAATGTGGATTTGATCCCTGGGTCAGGAAGATTCCTTGGAGAAGCAAATTGCAACTCACTCCAGTATTTTTGCCTGGAATACATGGACAGAGGAGCCTGGTGGGCTACAGTCCATGGGATTGCAAAGAGTTGGACATGACTGAGCATACACATACACATAGAACTAAAGGAGAAATCATGAACAGAATTAAAGTTACATTAAACTTATGAACAATATATGTACAAACTAATGGGATGCAGTCAAAAACTACAACTATTTGAGTCCTTTGCATTTCCATTTGAGTTTTAGAATTAGCTCATCAATATAAAGCCAGAGCTTTAAAAGAGTTTATAATACAAAGTGTAAAAGAAGAAATAAACATTTAAATTAATATTTTAGAAAAAGAAGACATGTAGTCATATACATCATCATTGCTTTCTGATCATTTCTTCATTTTACTGAGTTTTTACTTTTTAAAAACTCTGTTGGGATTTTCACTGGGATTGTATCTACATCAAGACTAATTCATATTTAAACAGTATTGAGGAAAAAGCTTCCAGGTTCTCCTCTGTTCTCAGACGCCTAGAAGGTACCCTGCTCATCACTGAATCAATCTCTATGCCCAGAGAGATGGGATCATTTCAAAGTCTGGGGAAAGCATATAAACAACCTCCCAAATTTAGGGCTACAAGGAAAGGGAGAGGAAAATGAATATTTGGGTGTTAACAAGCAATAATGTCAATATCCTAGGATAAACTGCAATGGAAAAGTATATTAAAGAACAGCATGCATTTGTATAACAGAATCACTTTGCTGTACAGCAGTAGTTATTACAGCAGTTACATGAACTGTGTGTGCGTGCCAAGTCACTCAGTCATGTCTGATTCTTTGTGACCCCATGGACTGTAGCCTACCAGGCTCCTCTCTCCATGGGATTCTTCAGGCAAGAATACTGGAGTGGGCTGCTGTGTCCTCCTCCAGGGGCTCTCCCTATCCAGGGATTGAACCTGCATCTCTTACCTGCACTGGCAGGTGGGTTCTTTACCACTACAGCCACCTGGTAGATGAACTGTACTTCAATTTAAAAAATTGATAGGGACTTCCTTGGTAGTTCAGTGGTTAAGAGTCTGCATTCCAACACAAAGGACTCGAGTTTGATTCCTGGTTGGGGTCCTAGGATCCCACGTGCCTTGGGGCCACCATGCCCACACACTGCAGCTACTGAAGCCCATGTGTTTCCGGATCTGAAATGAAGACCCAGCTCATCTGCTGTGTCTCCTCCAGGGGCTCTCCCTATCCAGGGATTGAACCTGCATCTCTTACCTGCACTGGCAGGTGGGTTCTTTACCACTACAGCCACCTGGTAGATGAACTGTACTTCAATTTAAAAAATTGATAGGGACTTCCTTGGTAGTTCAGTGGTTAAGAGTCTGCATTCCAACACAAAGGACTCGAGTTTGATTCCTGGTTGGGGTCCTAGGATCCCACGTGCCTTGGGGCCACCATGCCCACACACTGCAGCTACTGAAGCCCATGTGTTTCCGGATCTGAAATGAAGACCCAGCTCACCCAAACCTTGAAAGAAATAAAGTGTTGAACACCATGATGAGAGATAAAGAAAGCCTGTTTATGGGAGGAAATTAAAAGGAAGAAGGGGGCTTCCCTGATGGCTCAGATGGTAAAATATCTGCCTGAAATGCAGGAGATATGGGTTCAGTCCCTGGTCAGGAAGATCCCCTGGAGAAGGGAATGGCAGCCCACTCCAGTATTCCTGCTTGGAGAATCCCATGGACAGAGGAGCCTGGGAGGCTACGGTCCATGGGGTCACAAAGAGTCGGATGTGACCGAGCAACTCATACAACAACAACAACAAAGGGAAGAAGGAGGTAAGACAATGGGACAATGACTAAATTTTTAAAAATTGATAAAAAAATAAACAATGATATACTGCACAAGACTTCAGTCTAAGGATAGAGGTGCCAGAGGAGAAAGTCTGCCTGCAATGCTTGCATGCCAGTCACTGAGTCGTGTCCAGCTCTTTGCAATCCCGTGGACTATAGCCTGTCAGACTCCTCTGTCCACGAAACTTTTCAGACAAGAATATTGGCATGGGTTGCCGTTTCCTCCTCCAGGGGATCTTTCCAACCCAGAAACCGAACCTGAGTCTCTGGCACCTTCTGCATTGGCAGTCAGATTCTTTACCATTGAACCACCTGAGAAGCCCCTCTGCCTCCATCTATCCACCCATCCATCCATTCAATGGGTAGTTACTAAGCACTCACTACCTGACACTCACTGTGCTCGGTGCTGGGTTTAGTAGTGAAAGGAGACAGACGTAAAACGAAAAAGAAAGCAAGTTTATAAGGCAACTTCAGATCATGATAAGAGTGGTGCAGAAAATTGAGCAGGGTGGAGTGGAGAGCTGCTCTGGATGGGGTGTCAGAGCCGGTGAGTCCCAGCACAGGGCAGGTGGGCAGAGCAGCCTGGAGCCGGGAGCCAGGTCTCTGTGCTAGAACCTGAGAGATTGATGACTGGAGATGAGGTGAGAGAGGCCGTCTACAGCCAGTCATCCACTGCCTTAAATGAGCACTTACCTGAGCTTTTTACATGCTAGCCTAAAGGATATAAGAAGGCCCTGGAAGTGCACAAGCAGTGGAGAAATAGGATCTGATTTGTGCTTTAAATTATTTTATGGTTTTAAATTATTCCTCTGGCTGTCATGCAGAGAAGAAACAAAGGGCTCCTGCACTGGGCCAAGCAGGACATGCTGGTGACTTGAGCCTGGGGTGCTGAGCGAATGTGGAGACCGCTGGTTTCAGGAGAGTCTGAGGAGAGATGGCTGGTCTTGTTGATTAAGTTGATGATGCATGTTGATATTTATTTGGAACTGAGATCGGCCAGTGACCGCAGAGGGAACTTGAACTTGATTCTGTGCAGAATTCTGATGAAGTCTGCAGAAACCTTAGGAAATAAGAGTAGATGATGATCCCACTCCTGGGCATATATCCAGACAAACTGTAATTCAAAAAGATACACACACCCTTGTGTTCAGAGCAGCACTATTCACAATAGCCAAGACAGGCAAACCGCAATGTCCATTGACAGATGAGCGGATAAAGAAGATATGGAACACCTATGCAGTGGAATATTACTCAGCCATAAAATGAATGAAATGATGCCATTTGCAGCAGTGTGGATGGACCTAGAGATTATCAGTCTAAGTTAAAGAAGTCAGAAGGAGAAAGACATCATATGATATCACTTATAAATGGAATCTAAAATATAACACAGATCATCCTTTCTGTGAAACAGAAACAGTCTGGACATAGAGAGCAGACTGGTTGCTGCTAAGGGGAGGGGAGTGGGTAGGTTTGGAATGGGAGGCTGGGGTCAGCAGGTATACACTTTTACATATGGATGGATACACAGCAAGGTCTTACTGTAGAGCACAGAGATCTATATTCAACATCTTACGATAAGCCACAATGGGAAAGAGTATATAAAAAAGAATGACAGGTGTGTAACTGATTTACTTTTCTGTATAGCAAAATTCTGTGGAAAATTTTTAAAGAGATGAGAATACAAGACCACCTTACCTGCCTCCTGCAAAACCTGTGTGCAGATCAAGAAACAAGTGTTAGATCCAGACATGGAACAACAGAATGGTTCCAAATTGCGAAAGAAGTACATCAAGGCTATATATTGTCACCCTGCTTATTTAACTTAGATGCAGAGTACATCATGTGAAATGCTGGGATGGATGAAGCACAAACTGGAATCAAGACTGCCAGGAGAAATATCAACAACCTCACATATTAAGATGACCACCACCCTTATGGCAGAAAGCAAAGAAGAACTAAAGAGCTTCTTGATAAAGGTGAAAGAAGTGAGTGGAAAAGGTGGCTTAAAGCTCAACATTCAAAAAACTAAGATCATGGCATCCAGTCCCATCACTTCATGGCAAATAGATGGGGAAAAATTGGAAACAGTGACAGAATTTATTTTCTTGGGCTCCAAAATCTCTGCAGACAGTGACTGCAGCCATGAAATTAAAAGACTTGGAAGAAAAGCTATGACCCTTGGAAGAAAAGCTATGACAAACCTTGAGATTAAAGGTTTTATGACAAGAAATGAAATTAAAAGACTGGGAAGAAAATCTATGCTCCTTGGAAGGAAAGCTGTGACAAACCTAGGCAGCATAATAAAAAGCAAAAACATTACTTTGCCAACAAAGATCTGTATAGTCAAAATTAGCTCCAGAAACTGAAAAAATAGGAAGTACTTTGGATATTTATCAGGTTTTTGGAGACCGCATAATTTTCTAATTTTAGTGTCATCAAGGAAAAGAGAGACAAACTTAGCCATAAGAAGCAGAAAATTTCTATAACTGAAAAACTCCAAACCAAAATGAAGTAGAACAGTGGAGTAAGGAATACTCATAGTAGACAGAGTATGTCAAATAGAGGAGGAGTAATGTTTAACACATTTAAAACATTGAGCTACAACTGACATAGCATTGTGTAAGTTTCAGGCGCTGATGTGACGCACTTACATATGATGTGAGTGATGGCCACTGTAGCTCTAGAGGACACCTCTGCATTGCCACATAATTCTCATTTCTTTTTTGTGCTGAGAACATTTAAAACCTAGCCTCCTTCACTTTCTTGACTTCTACTACACGTGATTTCTGAGACTGATAGCTGTGTTGGTGGTTTAGTTGCTAAGTTATGTCTGACTCCTGGGATCTTAGGTACCTGGGAGAAATCAAATACTGGGGGCAGAGGAAGTCCAGGATTAAGGAGCAACTAAATTCTGATTGGTTGAATTTGCTTGACCCTCAATTCTATCAAGGATTCCCAGAAGGCCAGACTAAAGGTTTTATGTTGTTGTTGTTGTTGTTTTTTAACATTGAACATAATTGCTTTTATTTGTTCTCAGTACAGAGCTGATGATCTCCAGTTTAGCAGATTTTTCCAAAGCAAAGGCTCTAATGTTTTACATATGGGCCAAAAATGCCCATATTAATTTGTACAGTTGGCAAAATCCTCACTGATGTGAATAAAGTGGAAAGCGGTTATTTTCCAAGGTTTGCTATTTGACACTCTCTAGTTGGCCTGAAGGGCTAGGGGCTAAGGGCTAAGGTCTTGTAGCACCTGACTCATATCTGTTAACCAAGATGTGTCAGACCAAGACAAGGACTGAAGATTCAGCAGCAAGAGCCAAGCCCAGGCACCTTCAAAGACCAAGGTCAACAAAGAAAAGAGAAGCAGGGAAAGTTCAATGTGAGAATGAGAAAAGAGCACCTGAGTGTTTCCTGGGCCCTTGAGTTGCCTCTGCTTTCCTTCCTGGGTGTTGGCCCAATGCCTAGAAAGTGATTGGCTCAGCTCTGGTTGCAGTGAGGGATGGGGTAGACACTATTTTACTTGCTTTCATGTGGATATCAAAGGTATGTCTTTTTAAGGTGCTAGATGAGATGCTAAAAGAGATACTGTTCTTTTGAGAGATGCTCTCTTGGGATAGTGAGACAGGGTGTGTGCTTATGTATCTGAGCAGGGAAGAGGGGATGGCAAATAGTCATCAGAAGATCTAATTAAGAGGCCAAAATGCAAGGAAAAGAGGGCCCATCCATGCTCCATCGCCTGCCAGGTGGGAGACATGGCAAGTTTCTTATTTTTTCTGTGCTTCATTTTCCTGGAGAAAGTGAGTACTTTCTACTTCATAGGTTTGCTCTGCAGATTAAATGATTTAATTCATGAAAAGTATCTGGAACTACTAAGTGGTCAGTTAGCATAATCAGAATAATTAATTTTTAATTTTTATTGGAGTACAGTTGATTTACACTGTTGTATTATTTTCAGGTGTAGAGCAAAGAGCATCAGTTCTGCATATATATATTCACTCTTTTTTAGTTTCTTTTCCCATATTTCTTATTACAGAATACTGAGTAGAGGTCCCTGCGCTATATAGTAGTTCTTATTAGTTACCTATTTTATATATAGTATAGATGTGAGAGTTGGACTGTGAAGAAGGCTAAGCGCTGAAGAATTGATGCTTGTGAACTGTGGTGTTGGAGAAGACTCTTGAGAGTCCCTTGGACTGCAAGGAGATCCAACCAGCCCATTCTGAAGGAGATCAGCTCTGGGATTTCTTTGGAAGGAATGATGCTAAAGCTGAAACTCCAGTACTTTAGCCACCTCATGTGAAGAGTTGACTCATTGGAAAAGACTCTGATGCTGGGAGGGATTGGGGGCAGGAGGAGAAGGGGACGAAAGAGGATGAGATGGCTGGATGGCATCACTGACTCGATGGATGTGAGTCTGAGTGAACTCCGGGAGTTGGTGATGGACAGGGAGGCCTGGTATGCTGTGATTCATGGGGTCGCAAAGAGTCGGACACGACTGAGGGACTGAACTGAACTGAACTGAGTGTGTATATGTCAATCCCAAACTCCCTCTTACTCCCCAGTAACCATAAGTTTGTTTTCTATATCTGTAACTCTATTTCTGTTTTGTAGATACCCCTTTTTTAGAGTCCACATGTGAGCAATATTGTATCTCACTACTTCACTTCATGTGACATATTTTGTGTTATGTCAATCCCAAACTCCCTCTTACTCCCCAGTAACCATAAGTTTGTTTTCTATATCTGTAACTCTATTTCTGTTTTGTAGATACCCCTTTTTTAGAGTCCACATGTGAGCAATATTGTATCTCACTACTTCACTTCATGTGACATATTCTAAGTCCATGTTGCTGCAAATGACATGATTTCATTCTTTTTTACGGCTGAGTAATATTCCATTGTATATATGTACCACATCTCCTTTATCTGTTCCTCTCTTGATGAATATTTCGGTTGCTTCCTTGTCCTGACTATTGTAAACAGAGGTGCAGTGAACACTGGGGCGCATGTGTCTTTTCAAAGTACAGTGTTCTCTGGGTATATGTCAAGAGTGGAGTTGCTGGGTAGGATCACCACCCTTGAGAGGTTCTCTGAGGTCTATCTGTGACAAGTCTGTTTTTCACTAGTTGAAATCTCTGAAGATGGATGATAGAGATTTTTCTGCTAAAAAAAGAGTGAGATTTACCAAGAATTAGATATGGGCAGATAAGAGAAGAGGAGGAAAGTGTTGGGGGAGAGGAGAGAGAGAGAGAATGATTTTGAGTCTTTTTCAAGAGGAAAACCCTTGGGGGCAGCAAGGCCACAACTGAAAGAGTGTCTGTGGAGTGGCTGCTGGAAAACTCCAAGGAGCAGAATGGATAACGGCGGAGAGAGCGAGCAAACACTTGCCCATGTCACAGGATGTGCACGTTCTTACGGATTTCTCCGAACAAACTCTGAAGGTCCCCAAGAAGAACGGTCAGTTTCCATCATTGTCTGGGTTACCTATGCCACTCACAGGGCCAGTCAAGAAAGAAATTTGGGCTCCTTTCACCCCCTCACCTCTTCTGCTCTGGCTCTTGAGTGAGTCAGTAAAGGATAAAGGGCAGGTTCATCCTGCTTTCCCTGACTTCCTGCCTTCAGAAGCCCCAAGAGTTAGGGAGAGCCGACGTTTTAAGTCACAATCATGCTCAAATTTTATGATTATTGCCTGAAGCCACAGACAATTATACAGTTAGAAAGTTTTCCAACTTAAGAAGACTGCAAATTATTTATTGTATTATTGGAATTTTCCTTCAGGGGCAGAGGGAAATGTTTCCACATGAAATACATTTTAAAAAGGGCAGTAGGGGACTTAAGTTATATGATTACACACCAGAATGTCTGTTTAAGATACCGATTCTTTTTACGGCATCTTTCGCTGGGATTCTGTGGCTTGTAGCTGAAACCATCCTGATTGATAATTAGTTTGCCCAGGGCTTATGTTGTAAAGAAAGACATCCTGTTGCAGGGACTTGCCCAGTGGTCCAGTGGCTAAGGCTTTGTGCTCCCACTGCAGGGGTTCTGGGTTCCATCCCTGGTCAGGGAACTAGACCTCACATGTCGCAACGAAGAGTTCAGACGCTGCAACTAAAGATTCGACAAGCTGCAACTCAGACCTGGTGCACCCAAGTGAGTAAATATTTTAAAAAAGAAACCACATTTCAATCTGAATTATTGTGTTTTATTCACCAATATTTGATTATTATTTAATAAGAAATGAGTCATGTGTCCAGGAAACAGTTATAAAGTTATCAAAGCTTTTTAATTCTAATTAAATTTTAATAGTCAGAGGGTATAAAATTGTTTAATCGCATTAAGAAAGAAAGATAATAAATTACGTGAACATGCCTCCTCTTGACAGAATTATGCATATCAAATATATCATCTACATTTATGTTACATATTTTATTCTGGGGTCATCACTAGTTTTGAAGGATTTATATTTGACAGATGGTACCTAATGCAGCCTTTTCCCCCTCACCTATTGTGAATAGGAAACCTTTGCCAGGATTTCACAATATAAAAATCACTCCTGTCACCTAAAGGGCAAAAATGAATCACTTTCTTTTTGGATTAAAAATCAGTTAGGATGGCTCAGCAATACATCGACATGGTTTTCTTGCCAGCATGCTGACAAGGATACTGTGTTTATTTTTGGAAGAAGAGTTCTTGTTATTCTCCCTACAGTAGCCGCTTTCTTGTATTAACCTTAAAGGTAGAGTCAAGGCATTTGACACCGTGCAGATCTTTTGAATTCACAGGCACTCAAGGCAGTTTATAAAATAAAGTTTAGAAATGGGTGCCTACAATGGCCCTTCCATCCCTAACCTTATAGTCCTTAGGAGTTCTTAGTTCATCCCCTGGAAGGCAAAGGAAGTAATAACTTGCTTTCAAATGGAAAGTCAAAACACAAGCTCAAGACTTCCCTGGTGGTCCAGTGGTTCAGACTCCGTGCTCCCAATGCAGGAAATTTGATCCCCGGTGGGAGAAGGTCCCACATGCCACATGGCATGGCCAAAACCCAAAATAAACAAGCTAACTAGCAAACAAAAAAGCATAATCTTGCTGTATTTCTGTGTTATCTTCATTCTAGTTAACTTTTAAGACTCGTCTACAGTAGCACTTCCTCCAGAAAGCTTTCCTGCAATTTTCATTTTTACCAACACTTATCGTTGCAGATGGTGATTTCAGCCATGAAATTAAAAGGCGCTTACTCCTTGAAAGGAAAGTTATGACCAACCTAGACAGCATATTCAAAAGCAGAGACATTACTTTTCCGACTAAGGTCCATCTAGTCAAGGCAATGGTTTTTCCTGTGGTCATGTATGGATGTGAGAGTTGGACTGTGAAAAAAGCTGAGTGCTGAAGAATTGGTGCTTTTGAACTGTGGTGTTGGAGAAGACTCTTGAGAGTCCCTTGGACTGCAAGGAGATCGAACCAGTCCATTCTAAAGGAGATCAGTCCTGGGTGTTCCTTGGAAGGACTGATGCTAAAGCTGGAACTCCAATACTTTGGCCACCTCATGTTGACTCATTGGAAAAGACTCTGATACTGAGAGGGACTGGGGGCAGGAGGAGAAGGGGACAACCGATGATGAGATGGCTGGATGGCATCACCGACTCTATGGACGTGGATCTGGTTAAGTTCCTGGAGTTGGTGATGGACAAGGAGGCCTGGCGTGCTGCAATTCATGGGGTCGCAAAGAGTCAGACATGACTGAGCGACTGAACTGAACTGTTTTGGTATTTGACTTTTATTTTCTCTCTAATGTACTTCTTTGTACATTTGTTTCATTGGGGGCTTCCCTGGCGTCTCAGATAGTAGAGAACCTGCCTGCAATTCAGGGGACCTGGGTTCAGTCCCTGGATCAGGAAGATCTTCTGGAGGAGGAAATGGCTATCCACTCCAGTATTAGTGCCTGGAAAATTCCATTGACAGACAGGCTATAGCCCATGGAGTTGCAGAGTCAGATAGGACTGAACACCTAAGACATACTTTGTTTAATTTAGGTAGCAATGCCGAGGAAACAGTGGAAACAGTGTCAGACTTTATTTTTGGGGGGCTCCAAAATCACTGCAGATGGTGACTGCAGCCATGAAATTAAAAGATGCTTACTCCTTGGAAGAAAAGTTATGACCAACCTAGATGGCATATTCAAAAGCAGAGATATTACTTTGCTAACTAAGGTCCATCTAGTCAAGGCTATGGTTTTTCCTGTGGTCATGTATGGATGTGAGGGTTGGACTGTGAAGAAGGCTGAGTGCCAAAGAATTTATGTGTTGGAGAAGACTCTTGAGAGTCCCTTGGACTGCAAGGAGATCCAACCAGTCCATTCTGAAGGAGATCAGCCCTGGGATTTCTTTGGAAGGAATGATGCTAAAGCTGAAACTCCAGTCCTTTGGCCACCTCATGCGCAGAGTTGACTCATTGGAAAAGACTCTGATGCAAGGAGGGATTGGGGGCAGGAGAAGGGGATGATGAGGATGAGATGGCTGGATGGTATCACTGACTCGATGGACGTGAGTCTGAGTGAACTCCGGGAGTTGGTGATGGACAGGGAGGCCTGGCGTGCTTCGATTCATGGGGTTGCAAAGGGTGGGACACGACAGAGTGACTGAACTGAACTGAATGCCTTCTCAACGTTTCTGTGCTGCATCATTAAGCCATAGGTGCCTATCACACATCATGACATGAATATCTGTTTGTAAATTATGATCTGTAGCCTCATAACCTAGTACCACCCCAGGCACAGAGTCTGTCCTCAACTTGATTTTAAGAGTTACCCACTTTGTAGAGAATTAGTCTGATGAAGAAATATGTTATTAATTAAATAATTAGACTAATTAAACAGTTCTGAGATGGTCACAAACTATTCTTTTCCTTAACTTCTGCTGCTGCTGCCTCTGCTAAGTCACTTCAGTCGTGTCCGACTGCGACCCCATAGACCACAACACACCAGGCTCCTCTATCCCTGGGATTCTCCAGGCAAGAATAGTGGAGTGAGTTACCATTTCCTTCTCTGAAGGGCTCCCAAATCCTCTCTGCCTCTCCTCTGCCTCTTTGAATCCCTCTTCCGTTCTAATCCTGGAGCATTCTTTTTTATTTCCTTTTCAGTATGCATTTATTTGGCTGCGTTAGGTGTTAGTTTCGAGATCTTTTTTAGCTGCAGCATGTGGGATCTAGTTCCCCGACCAGAGATGGAACACAGACCCCTGTATTGGAAGCCCGGAGCCTCAGCCCCCGGACCACCAGGGACGTTCCAGAACTCTTTTTAAACAGAAAAGCTGAGTATGTCACTCCTCTGCTGTGAATTCTCCTGCAGCTTCTACGATCTTTGGGACGGGAGTCAAGGCATATGTTTGGCCAGAGCCCGAGGCCTGAGTGGTCTGACCCTGCCCTCGAGCCCCGCCTGGAGTCCCCGGTGACTGGCGAGCCCCACAGCCTTTCCTGGCCTCGGGGCTCCCCCGTTACAGCTCATGGTGCTACCTCCCATTCCTATGTTTACTAGGACCTTCAATAATGTGGCCTTCTTTGGAACTGGGTATCTGCAGATGAAGTTAGTTAAGATGTGACAGTACTGAAGTGTGTGGGCTCCTAATCCAGCATGTCTTGCGTGTCCTTAGAGAAAGAGGCCATTTAGACATGAGACACACGTAGGGAGAGTATCCCGTGGAGCCGTGCTGCCGCAAGACAGGAACAAACAGAAAGGAGGCCAGAGACTCAGGACAAGCGCGCCCCGCCTCCCACACTGCACCCTCAAGCCTTCGGAGGGAGCACATCACGCCACTGCTGACACCCTGGCTTTGGACTCTGGTTTCAGAACGTGGAGACAGTATACTGGTCTAAGCCACTCCAAGTGCAGTCTTTGCCACGCAGCCCTAGGAAACTCACGTGCCCTTTGGGGCCTTGGTGAGCTCTTACGCGTGCTTGCTTGCCCAGTCGTGTCCAACTCTGTGACCCCATGGACTGTAACCCGCCAGGCTCCTCTGTCCACGCGATTCTCCAGGCAAGAATACTGGAGTGGGTGCCACGACTTCCTCCAAGGTCTTCCCAGCCCAGGGATCGCGCCTGCCTCTCTGTGTCACCTGCGTTGGCGGGTGGGTTCTTTACCATTAGTGCTGCTGCTGTTACCCTTGTTCAATGTTTGGCTCAAATGTTTCCTCTTTTGGGAACTTTCTCTGACATCCCTGCCCTCTCCTGCGGCTGGATTAATGGAACCTCCTTCACTTCTCTCTGTACATAATTGCATTTTTAGAAACCCTTTTAAACATTTTTTTTTCTACTGATTTTAAAATCTGGCATTTTTGGAGCATAAATAAAAGATTGTTTAGCATCTAGATTCTTTCATGGCTTCTCATTTTTATTTAAGTAGCAGGGGATGTTTGTGCACTGATTTTGCGATCATTTTGCTAGATGTTACTTTGCAAGAGTTGAGTGCACGTCCTAGAACTTTTGGGTGGTGGTGTGAAAGATGCTGTGCTTTTAGGGAGTCACCTGGGACCTAGGTCCAGACTTGACTGTTTCCTGGGCTCTAGAAAAGGAGGCCTTAAAATTTGGTCTGTTTGCCTCTTGCGTTTTTAGCAGCCGTATTCTGAACACATACATTATCCATGGACTTGCTTGTAACGAGCACGAATGGAAAATGTTAGTGTAAATGGTAGAAATGTATCCATCCCGTTTAATGTATCCCTAACTTTCCTGTTCCATAATTAGGTTTTGGCCGTTGACTGATTCCCTTGCTGGTATGTCACCATCTGTGTCTTGTTTATCTCTTTATTATAGCTCCCTGCATCACTGCCTTAATATGTGTATTGGACAAATAGATTTTTTCCTTTTTGTGTGACTTCAGCAGCATCTCTACAGAGAGACATTTGTCTCATAGGAATGTGGGGATATTCATTTTATAAAGAGAAATCCAGAGGTATAAAACATTGGAGTGGAAGTACATTATAAAGCTCGCCTAGATGCCCCATGGCACAGCTAGGAGCCGTCTTCCACATTTGGGGTTTAAAATCAAAGCATTCTGAGACTTCATAAACATCCTCCTGCAGAGGAGAACGCTGAAATCTATTCTATTAGAAGAATCCAGAAAAGAAAGATGTTCACTCCTTTGGATACTGATGAAACTATTAATAAGTTAGGAAATTCTTTCCAAAATATTTGAATGAAGATTCAGAATTTAGACTTATTCTCTAGTAATTTAGACTTATTCCCAAATGTAAACTCCTCTTAACTTCTCCTGGAAACTCAGAGAAGAATGTCTAAACTTCATTTAGAATGTATGTTGGCATACTTTCTTCCAGTTTCTCCTAGTCAGAATTCAGTTGGCAATTTTGCATACAACAAAAGAAAACTCACTTAAAACAGCAGATAGAATTTGGGACTTCCCTGGTGGTTCAGCGGCTGGGACTGAGGACTCCCAGTGCAGGGGGCCTGGGTCCCATCCCTGGTCAGGGAACTACATCCCACATGCTGCAACTGAAGTTCTTCCATGCCACAGCTAAGACCCAGTGCAGCCAAATAAATAAATAGAAATATGTTTCAAATAGTAGCTAGACTTTATAAACCCTAACTGTTTCAGTTCAATGCTCTATGGTAATAATATTGATAATAATCTGAGTCACAATTCTAGTGTCATTTCTTAATACAAAAATTGTAAAGATTACGTGGATGTCACTGGGTACTGAAGAACATTCTACGTTGGTCTCTTGGCATCAGGAAATTCACTGAGGACCTAGGTGAAAAACAAAATGGAAAAAAGTGGAAGGATCGCATTTGTGTCATAAGCAAATCCTTTATAAATCATCAAGAGACAGCATAGATGGCCACAAAGAGATTTTGTCAAGGGTTTTATACAACTAAAATCAATTCATCCACTTTATCTGTTTTGAATGTACTGGGCATGCAACTGGAGATGTCACTAAGAGTTAGAGCTGCTCAGAAACCTTTAAGGTGTCAATTGACCATATTTTTAGGTGCAGAAATGTTACATGGACACAGCACAGATTCACCAGTGATTTACTTTTTAAAATCTGCAACAAATGGACCCAGAAATCTACAAGGGAATAAAAATATCATGAGAGCAAAGCTGAGTTGAAGCAGGGTAACTCAAAATCAATATTTTGCTTTTAAACTCTTAAGGGAAGACCCAGGAGGGCTGCACTCGTTTTGTCCTCCTTACTTATTATCCTCAGAGGATGGGGTAAAAAGTGGCAAGCCTGTTCCTTAGTTCAGCCAGGACATTCTTCACTAACAAGCCACTTGTTAGATTTCTTAGCTTCAATATCCTGTCGAGTGGCTTTTTAATAGCTATGCTATCAGATGTTGGTTAAAAAAAAGCAAACTTACTTTTCATATTATATAAGTGAGATTGCATTTAGGGAACCAGGCAAAGATCAGTCAGTAGCAAACTTGATGGAGAAAAGGGGATGCTCTTTTAGCTCTACCTGTGCAGAAATGGGGCTGAAGCATCACCAATGTCAGCTTAGCTGAGTTCTCTGATGGATTAGAATTTTCATTATTAAGTCGAACTGTTTTTTGACCTTGTACATTGATGAGTAAAGCCTGCATATTCACAACTTTGCTGTGGTGCCTTCAAAGGTGCAGTGAAATAAAGAGTGGATAGGAATTTTCTTTAAGGAGTAGCCTAGAAATAAGTTGCATTTCAAGTGGATAACATTATTTAAATGTTCTTCCTTTCTCCTTCACTGTTGGTTGCTGTTGTTCAGCTGCTCAGCAGAGTCCGAGTCTTTGTGACCCCATGGACTGCAGCATGCCAGGCTTCCCTGTCTTTCACTGTCTCCCAGAGTTTCCTCAAACTCATGTCCATTGAATTGGTGATGCCATGAACCATCTCATCCTCTGTCGCACCCTTCTCCTCCTGCCCTCAGTATTTCCCAGCATCAGGGTCTTTTCCAATGAGTTGGCTCTTTGCATCAGGTGGCCAAAATATTGGAGCTTTAGCATCAGTCCTTCCAATGAGCATTTAGGGTTGATTTCCTTTAGGACTGACTGGTTTGATCTCCTTGCTGTCCAAGGGCCTCTCAAGAGCCTTCTTCAGCATCACAGTTTGAAAGCATCAATCCTTTGGCACTCTGCCATCTTTAATGATCCAACTCTCATATCTGTATGTGACTACTGAAGAAAAAAAACCATAACTTTGATTGTACCATCCTTTGTCAGCAAAGTGATGTCTTTGCTTTATTAAACACTGTCTAGCTTCGTCATAGCTTTTCTTCTGAGGTGGGAATGTACATTGATGCAGCCATTATGGAGAACAGTGTGGAGGTTCCTTTAAAAACTAAAAGCAGAGCTATCATATGATTCAGCAATTCCACCCTTGGGCATATATCAGGAGAAAACCATAATTAACAAGCATACGTGCACTATAATATTATTGCCACACTATTTGCAGTGGCTAAATATGGAAACCACCTAAATGTCCATCGGCAGATGAATGGATAAAGATTATGTGGTAGATGTACACAATGGAATGTATATATTCATAAGAAAGAATGAAATAATGCCATTTGCAGCAGCATGGATGGACCTGGAGATGATCACACTAATAAAGTAATTTAGAGAAAGACATTATATGATGTCATTCACATGTAGAGCCTAATGTTTAAAAATGATACAAATGAACTTATTTACAAAAAGAGAAACAGACTTACAGATATTGAAAGCAAACTTATGGTTACCAAAGGGGAAATGTGTGTTGGGGGCGGCGGGATGAATCAGGAGCTTGGGATGAACACACACACACTACTATGTATATCATGTATAAGATAGGTAACCAACTAGGACCTATATTATGGCACAGGGGACTCTGTTCAATATTCTGTGATAACCTGTGTAAGAAAGTAAAATAAATATATGTATAATGGAATCATTTTGCTGTATACCTGACACTAACACAACATTCTAAATCAACTATACTCCAATACACCAAAGAATCCTCAAACCTACCGCACAGTTACACTCATCTCACATACTAGCAAAGTAATGCTCAAAATTCTCCAAGCCAGGCTTCAACAGTATGTGAACCATGAGTGTCCAGATGTTTAAGCAGGGTTTAGAAAAAGCCAGGAAACCAGAGATCAAATTGCCAACACCCACTGGATCATTGAAAAAGCAAGAGAGTTCCAGAAAAACATCTACATCTGCATTATTGACTATAGTAAAGCCTTTGACTGTGTGCTGTTGCTGCTGCTAAGTCACTTCAGTCATGTCCAACTCTGTGTGACCCCATAGACGGCAGCCCACCAGGCTCCCTCGTCCCTGGGATTCTCCAAGCAAGAACACTGGAGTGGGTTGCCATTTCCTTCTCAATGCAAGAAAGTGAAAAGTGAAAGGGAAGTTGCTCAGTCGTGTCCAACTCTTCTCGACCCCGTGGACTGCAGCCCACCAGGCTCCTCCATCCCTGGGATTTTCCAGGCAAGAGTACTGGAGTGGGGTGCCATTGCCTTCTCCATTTGACTGTGTGGATCACCACAAACTGTGGAAAATTCTCAGAGACGGGAATGCCAGGGCACCTGATTTGCCTCCTGAGAAATCTGTATGCTGGTCAAGAAGCAACAGTTAGAACCAAACATGGAACAACAGACTTGTTCCAAATAGGGAAAGGAGTACGTCAAGGCTGTATATTGTCACCCTGCTTATTTAACTCATATGCAGAGTACATCATGGGAAATGCAAGACTATCCCTGGGTTGGGAAGATCCCCTAGAGAAGGAAATGGCAATCCACTCCAGCACTCTTGCCTGGAAAATCCCATGGACGGAGGAGCCTGATAGGCTATAGTTCATGGGGTGGCAAAGAGTCGGACACGACTGAGCGACTTCACTTAGTCCATATTAATTGAATTCTGGTGTTGTGACTGTTTGAAAGTGAAAGTGAAGTCGCTCAGTCATGTCCGACTCTGCGACCCGTGGACTGTAGCCCACCAAGCTCCTCTGTCCATGGGGTTCTCCAGGCAAGAATACTGGAGTGGGTTGCCATTTCCTTCTCCAGCGGATCTTCCCGACCCAAGGATCGAACCCAGGTCTCCCACATTGCAGGCAGACGCTTTAACCTCTGCGCCGACTCTTTAGCAATCACGAATCAGTGACTTTGCTTCGATTTAGTCCAGAGCATTCCCCTGCCCCTGACTGTTAGCCCCCCCCTTGCACTTGTTCCGGGAATGCTTCAGGCTGAGCAATTTTAGGAAGAGATGGCCTCAGTGACTCAAATTTTCCTTTGTCAGGAAAGATCGGAGGAGTATGGGTAAATGAGTAAAGGAGAGATTATGCTCAACTCACTGGTATATAAAAATATTTATTAGTGTACTATTTAGGGTCCAAACAGGAAAACAGAATGTGGAATGGCTTTGTCAGCAGAAAGAATTTAATATGAGGAATTCATCTAATGTATCTGTATGACTGAAAAGCTGGAAAGGAGTAGCTGAGGCAACTCAGGGATGGTGATTCCAGGAAGACCCCTAGGCTGGGGAGATGAGGGCACGGAGACAGCATTACTGGAACATGGAACTTGGAACTTGCGATGATGACCCCCAGTCCTTGTGAGATAGTGGTGGGGTGTGATGGTGGTGGTGTTTGGCTGGTGTGTCTTGGCGGTTCAGGAACCCAGAAGAGAAGTTTCTTGGGGTTGGGACCTTTGAGGAGGGCATACGTGACTGATGTGTCTCTGAGGGGCCAGGAGAGCTCTGAAAATGCTAAGATTGGAACTGCACTCAACGCTGCCAGAGAGAATGGCTACAGCTGAGGATGCTGGCAAAACAGTGAGGCAACAGGAAAAAGGAAGCCCCTCAACGCCACCAGCACCACCTTCCTGTCCTCCTGTGCCCCTCCGCAGCCCTCCTCACGGAGAGCCAGCCTGAGCCGGAGAAACCGGGCAGGCAGCGTCTCCAGGCGCAGCATCCTGGGGGCTAAGTCTGGAGGGCTGGAGCTGAGAGAAGGTTGCCTAGTAACTCACCACTGGATTGAGGGCATCCGGCCCACCCGGAGAGGCTGGTACACTTCCACATACAGTCCCCAGTTCCGGGTGGCCCCAGACTACCGGGGCTGACTTTCCAGGGATCCTGCAAGCCCCTGCAAGCTGGCTGGAGCTCTGCTCTGTGTCCTCTGAACTCCTGGATGCAGGCTGACTCGTGGCCACTGCTGGAGGCACTGGTGGGCCCCACGGCAAAGACAGAAGAGCTGCGGGGCCTGTCTTCATTTCTTACACCTGCTGCACCTTCTTTGGCCAAAAGAAGCACAAGGACATTTCTGATTCCAAGGCTGGTAGGAGTGCAGTTATACCACCTGGAAAAAGAAGCAGAAATATTTGGTTGATGTCAAGGCAAGTGGACCAGGCAAATTTCAACAGAAATTTTTTGCATAGTTGACATAAATCGAATCAATTAAAAAAAATCAGTACATCTTCCTTTTTCATAGAAGGAAACTTTAAGGTAAATTTTTAGCTATGACAGCAATGAAAACATGCTGTACAAGTATTGTCTTGAAATGAAGGAAACAATACCAGACAATAACTGGGTTAAAGGGTTAAAGTAAGATTTATTTTTTAAAAAGTGTATTAAACTGTAGTGCTCTTAATATAACAATATCTAAAGGGCAAACACCTTTTTTTCCCTTTACCTTTTTCCCCTCTCAGTTTTAAATTTTTAATAATTATTATTTTTTAAACCAGGGATTGAACCCAGGTCACAGCAGTGAAAGCATTAAATCCTAACCACTAGACCACCAAGGAACTCCCCCGCAGTTTTAAAATAAACTTAAATCCATTAGCATGTTATTGGGATAAGGACTCAAAGGTACTTACTGGTTTGATACAAGGTGAAAGTAATTCAGAGAGAGCGGATTTAGAGAAATGTAGGCTTAGATGATAAAGAATCTGCCTGCAATGCAGGAGACTCGAGTTCTATCCCTGGGTCAGGAAGATCCCTTGGAGAAGGGAATGGCAACTCACTCCAGTACTCTTGCCTGGAGAATCTCAAGGACAGAGGAGACTGGCAGGCAGTAGTCCATGGGCTCACAAAGAGTCAGACAACAAAAATCTGACCCTGAGAACTGCGCGAGGGCAGGAAACAGATCTCTGGAATCCAGCCCTTCGCTGGCAGCCTCTTCTGGACCAGAGGATGAGTGCTTGGTACCATGGGCTCTGATGGAGACTGGGCTGTGAGTGCTCTGGGCAGGAGAGTTGCAGGGTGCTATGGAGCGCACAGGGGAGGCGCCCAAAGCTGGCCTGTGTGGTTAGGGAAGAATCCTAGAGGGAGGAGCAAAGGGGTGGTGATTAGGTGCTGGTACATTGGAAGGCAAGGCACCGGGAATTCTGATAAGTGTCCAGGAAAGACACCAGGTGGCTGTGGCGTGTGCCACATTCAAGGTATTAGCCCCTTTCTGAGGTAACCAGCAATTTATATTTTTACCAGGAAATGATTTATTTCACTGAGGAGCTAAGAAATATTTACTACATCATACCGCTAAGATGTATGTAAATAAACATCTTTCAAGATAGGCAGTATGGAGTGAAGTATATTAGGGACAGAAAAATCTAGTGGGAATTTTCTCTGATGGAGACTGGGCTGTGAGTGCTCTGGGCAGGAGAGTTGCAGGGTGCTATGGAGCCCACAGGGGAGGCGCCCAAAGCTGGCCTGTGAGGTTAGGGAAGAATCCTAGAGGGAGGAGCGAAGCGGTGGTGATTAGGTGCTGGTACATTGGAAGGCAAGGCACAGGGAATTCTGATAAGTGTCCAGGAAAGACACCAGGTGGCTGTGGCGTGTGCCACATTCAGGGTATTAGCCCCTTTCTGAGGTAACCAGCAATTTATATTTTTACCAGAAAATGATTTATTTCACTGAGGAGCTAAGAAATATTTACTACATCGTACCGCTAAGATGTATGTAAATAAACATCTTTCAAGATAGGCAGTGTGGAGTGAAGTATGTTAGGGACAGAAAAATCAAGTGGGAATTTGGAAGAAGGCATGGGGTCAAACTGCATGTATAAGGCCTAATCAAAATCCGCTGATTCTGTAGGATTTTAAAACAACTCATGTATTTATTTTCAATTACATAAGTGAATTTATTTTTTGTAAAAATGAAACCAGGATAGACAAAAGTTCTTTAACTACCCTGAATTGAAATTCCACATTGAATTCTTCTCTGAGGGGCCAGGAGAGCTCTGAAAATGCTAAGATTGGAACTGCACTCAACGCTGCCAGAGAGAATGGCTACAGCTGAGGATGCTGGCAAAACAGTGAGGCAACAGGAAAAAGGAAGCCCCTCAACCCCACCAGCACCACCTTCCTGTCCTCCTGTGCCCCTCCGCAGCCCTCCTCACGGAGAGCCAGCCTGAGCCGGAGAAACCGGGCAGGCAGCGTCTCCAGGCGCAGCATCCTGGGGGCTAAGTCTGGAGGGCTGGAGCTGAGAGAAGGTTGCCTAGTAACTCACCACTGGATTGAGGGCATCCGGCCCACCCGGAGAGGCTGGTACACTTCCACATACAGTCCCCAGTTCCGGGTGGCCCCAGACTACCGGGGCTGACTTTCCAGGGATCCTGCAAGCCCCCTGCAAGCTGGCTGGAGCTCTGCTCTGTGTCCTCTGAACTCCTGGATGCAGGCTGACTCCTGGCCACTGCTGGAGGCACTGGTGGGCCCCACGCAAAGACAGAAGAGCTGCGGGGCCTGTCTTCCATTTCTTACACCTGCTGCACCTTCTTTGGCCAAAAGAAGCACAAGGACATTTCTGATTCCAAGGCTGGTAGGAGTGCAGTTATACCACTCGGAAAAAGAAGCAGAAATATTTGGTTGATGTCAAGGCAAGTGGACCAGGCAAATTTCAACAGAAATTTTTTGCATAGTTGACATAAATCGAATCAATTTTAAAAAATCAGTACATCTTCCTTTTTCATAGAAGGAAACTTTAAGGTAAATTTTTAGCTATGACAGCAATGAAAACATGCTGTACAAGTATTGTCTTGAAATGAAGGAAACAATACCAGACAATAACTGGGTTAAAGGGTTAAAGTAAGATTTATTTTTTAAAAAGTGTATTAAACTGTAGTGCTCTTAATATAACAATATCTAAAGTGCAAACACCTTTTTTTCCCTTTACCTTTTTCCCCTCTCAGTTTTAAATTTTTAATAATTATTATTTTTTAAACCAGGGATTGAACCCAGGTCACAGCAGTGAAAGCATTAAATCCTAACCACTAGACCACCAAGGAACTCCCCCGCAGTTTTAAAATAAACTTAAATCCATTAGCATGTTATTGGGATAAGGACTCAAAGGTACTTACTGGTTTGATACAAGGTGAAAGTAATTCAGAGAGAGCGGATTTAGAGAAATGTAGGCTTAGATGATAAAGAATCTGCCTGCAATGCAGGAGACTCGAGTTCTATCCCTGGGTCAGGAAGATCCCTTGGAGAAGGGAATGGCAACTCACTCCAGTACTCTTGCCTGGAGAATCTCAAGGACAGAGGAGACTGGCAGGCAGTAGTCCATGGGCTCACAAAGAGTCAGACAACAAAAATCTGACCCTGAGAACTGCGCGAGGGCAGGAAACAGATCTCTGGAATCCAGCCCTTCGCTGGCAGCCTCTTCTGGACCAGAGGATGAGTGCTTGGTACCATGGGCTCTGATGGAGACTGGGCTGTGAGTGCTCTGGGCAGGAGAGTTGCAGGGTGCTATGGAGCCCACAGGGGAGGCGCCCAAAGCTGGCCTGTGAGGTTAGGGAAGAATCCTAGAGGGAGGAGCGAAGCGGTGGTGATTAGGTGCTGGTACATTGGAAGGCAAGGCACAGGGAATTCTGATAAGTGTCCAGGAAAGACACCAGGTGGCTGTGGCGTGTGCCACATTCAGGGTATTAGCCCCTTTCTGAGGTAACCAGCAATTTATATTTTTACCAGAAAATGATTTATTTCACTGAGGAGCTAAGAAATATTTACTACATCGTACCGCTAAGATGTATGTAAATAAACATCTTTCAAGATAGGCAGTGTGGAGTGAAGTATGTTAGGGACAGAAAAATCAAGTGGGAATTTGGAAGAAGGCATGGGGTCAAACTGCATGTATAAGGCCTAATCAAAATCCGCTGATTCTGTAGGATTTTAAAACAACTCATGTATTTATTTTCAATTACATAAGTGAATTTATTTTTTGTAAAAATGAAACCAGGATAGACAAAAGTTCTTTAACTACCCTGAATTGAAATTCCACATTGAATTCCCCTGTCTTATTGTAAACACTGTTACAAGTTTATCTCTCTAGGTTTTTTCTATGCATTTATATACATGTGTATGAACCTGTAGAGAAATATGGATTTCTAGTGTTATTTTTTAAACATGGTTGCATCACCCATTCTGTATTTTTCCCCAGCTAAGCTGTTTTTCCATTTAGCCTTAATGATTGGAGAGTGTTTCATGTAAGTGAGCGGGATCTAATTTAATCTTTTAATTGTGAAACAGTTCTCTAAGTATGGAGGTGCCTTCTTTTATTTCATTTCCCTACTGATAGAACTTCTACATCATTTCCACATTTTGGCTATTACAGGCAATGTCACAATGAACCAACTTCTGCCTTCATGGAATTTATTTTAGTTGGTAGGAGACAATAAACAAGATGAGATGCAAAATACACAGGATATTAGACAATGATTACATTCTCAGGAAAAAAAATAAGGAGGATGCCAAATGTCAGAGTTGGAGGGGTGAATTACTTTAGGTACGGAAAGGCTTTATTGGGGAGATGATTTCTGATGAGGCCTGAAGGAAGCAGGGAATGGCAGTGCCATGTTAGAGGAGACTCGTCTTCACTGCTCAGCTGGGAATGCCATCAGCTTCGCTAGACTTATTTGTAAGATATAAGAATCAATTTAAGTATTTTTAATGCTACTCTATTATAATAAATATGACCTTAATCTTTGCTAAACTGCATTTTTTATGAATTTGTAAATTATCTTTTGCCTTGGTTGACCACTGTTTATCAGCTCACTGTATTTTTTTATTTGCTAAGTACACTTCCCCAATTTTGCAAAATATAACAAACTTTTGATTCCCAGTTAACACTCGAGTGCTTTTATTTCACAGCTATTTCTGCCCACATGAAGTTTACTGGCCTAGCTGCATTCTTTTTACCTGCAGCACATACGTTCTATCCATTCCTCTAGGAAAGTGGGTTCTGATGCATGAGAATCTGATGAGTGTTATGGGTCATTTCCCTGAAATATACATACATTTTTACAAGATTTTACATCTGACAGTGGTTGGTGCCTTGGTTGACCACTGTTTATCAGCTCACTGTATTTTTTTATTTGCTAAGTACACTTCCCCAATTTTGCAAAATATAACAAACTTTTGATTCCCAGTTAACACTCGAGTGCTTTTATTTCACAGCTATTTCTGCCCACATGAAGTTTACTGGCCTAGCTGCATTCTTTTTACCTGCAGCACATACGTTCTATCCACTCCTCTAGGAAAGTGGGTTCTGATGCATGAGAATCTGATGAGTGTTATGGGTCATTTCCCTGAAATATACATACATTTTACAAGATTTTTACATCTGACAGTGGTTGGTTCAGAGATATCCAGAAATCAAAGCATAGATCAGGGTCCGGAGAGCTTATGCTAAAAAAACGTAAGAATCTTTATGAAGCTTTAAGATCTATCCCCAGTAGAAAAGGGATCTGTAGAGAACTTTGTAGCTGAATCACACAGTGTGAAGCTTTATTTGTGCCTCAGCACAGCGTTGAGTCCATGATGAAGAATGAAATTAAATCAAAACCAAAAAGGCTTCTGCAGCTCATGACCATGGAACTCATCCTGTTTTATTGTTAAGGTCCATGGGAGAAATTTCTTTGTCTAGTTCAGATTCAGGAAAAATGTTCGTGCTTTTCTGGAATAATGGATTTGTTTTCATTTATCATGTCCCCTGTAAATCTTATCATTCTGGTGGCTTCTAGAAAGCTCAGATCCCATGTGAGTGCACTGCGAGGGAAGGCTTCATTTTCCAAGTGCTGCGTGATAAATACTTTATGAGGACTTTCTCATTTATTGCTCATAACCCAACTATGAAGTAGGTGCGCTTTCCCATCTCTATTTCATAGAGGAGGAAACTGAGACTTAAGCAGGTTAAATGACCTTATTCAAGGTCACAGAAGAATAACAGATCAGGGACAGAGACCTAGTTTTGTCTGACAGCAAAATGCTCTTAAGCACTCTGGAACACGCCTCCCATGGCTGGTATTTTGGACAGTAACCTCATTCTTTTCTCTGCCTTACCATTCTATTTTTATTCTCTCTTAAACTTTTCTGATTTGCTTAAAATTGATTTTATCTTTATTCATTTTATACTCTTATAAGTCACCATAAATTCTTTTTGGAAAAGGGAGAGTATACATAAATAAGTACAGATATTTCCAAGTATTTATTTATGTGCTAAATAGACTTAGACAAAAATTGAGAGTCTCTTTTCTCTTTTTTCTCTTCTCTCCTCACTTATGTTTCCCTGTCTCAACATGCTATTAATACTTAGATGCTTTCAAAATCTTATTAAGACACTGAATATTTTATTTTGTTTTAAACATTCCAGGCCCTAGTTTTTTCTTTCTTTTCCGAAACGCAATTTTCGCCACCCTTTCTTCCCCTGAAAGCTCTTGCACCTGTGACCTCCTTCTTTCCAGTAATCTTTAAAGCCCCCACTACCCTCAGCCTTTCTGCAAAAACTAGCAGAGATTTTTTTCTGAGATACTGAGTTATTTCTTATAGAAAGGTGGGCCCGTAAGAGGCAAGAAGTTGGAATTTATAATGTAGGCTGCCTAGCATTTCTTGGAAAGTCACTGGTCTGCTGGGCATATTTGCATCAAATTGCATAATTTCTCAGCACTTCAGCTTTGCCTCCCAGGGAGCTCGTGTCCTGGCACTCATTTTGTTTCTCTTACATGGACAAGGAGAGATGCACTGGGATTGTCTGCATGGCAGGGAGAGGTGGTGGGTGCCTAGGAAGTGTTACCCAACCAAACGTGGGTCTACTCACTCACTTGCAGTAAAGCCAGTTTACTGATGCCAGGTGGTGGTGAAGGAAAGTACAGCATTATTGCAGGTGCCAAGTAAGGAGGCCAGGTAGCTAGTGCTTAAAAGACCCAAACTCCCCAAAGGCTTTCAGGGAAAGGTTTATAAAGACAAGGGGAGGGAGAGGTTGTGTGTGTGTGTGTGTGTGTGTGTGTGTGTGTGTGTGTGTGTGTGATCAGTTCATGGACATTCTTCTGCTTGGTTGGTGGTGAGGTCATCACCAACCATCTGGTTCCAACCAGTCTGGGGTCTGTGTGGCTAGTAGGTAGAATATAGTTAACTTCTTCCACCCAGCGGTGGAGCAAAACAGCTCAAAGGATATGGCCCAGAATACTAACTTCAGCTCTTGAACAGGACCTTAAGGTCTTTGACTTTGTTTAATATGGCTAAACTACTATTCCTTTGTCTTGCTTGATTGTTTTCCTTTCTTTCTGCATTTCCCCAGTATTCTGATACATTTATCCTTTGACTAAAGTTTTTCTGCAGACAAAAGGCAGGCAGAGGACATGTGGGGTTGTCCTGTTCTGGGAAGGTCCCCCACGGTCCTGCTTGGTTACAGGAGCAGGGCTCCTGCCCTGGAAGGTCAAGGAGCTGGGGATCTCCTCAAGCCCCTGCTGCCTCTGTTACCACACAAACAGGCCATGGAAGGGATGAGATGGAGGTGAGGAGGGTAGGAACCTCCGGGAATGAAATACACATGGCCATGGTGCTCCCTTGGCCACAGTCAGAAAGGATCTGAGTGTGTCCACTTCCCCCAGAATGGGAGTGATGCCTTCTGGATGCTTTGTTCTCCGTGTTTTCTGAGATTACAGAACTGATCTTCTGCCTTCTAATTACTGTCCTTTGCCCTCCCTGCACATGGCACACATTCCTCCACATTGAGTGAGGCTTGTAAGCCTTCACTGTGGAGCCCTTGGCTTCAGCAGACCTGGCTCTCACTTACTCTGTGTGCTTTGCCATATAAACCTCCTCAAAGGACTTCAGGGAACTCTTCGGCATGTGTTACTGTCACTGAGAACTGTTTCCTCTTCCTTTTTCACCACTGGTGACCTGTCCTGAAGTCAAGATTGCGGGGAGAAATATCCTCAGATATGTAGACGACATCACCCTTATGGCAGAAAGTGAAGAAGAACTGAAGAACCTCTTGATGAAAGTGAAAGAGGAGAGTGAAAAAGCTGGCTTAAAACTCAACATTCAGAAAACTAAGATCATGGCATCTGGTCCTATCACTTCATGGGAAATAGAAGAGGAAACAATGGAAACAATGTTTTGGACTCCAAAATCACAGCAGATGGTGACTGCAGCCATGAAATTAAAAGACACTTGCTCCTTGGAAGAAAAGCTACGACCAACCTAGACAATATATTGAAAAGCAGAAACGTTACTTTGCCAACAATAGTCCATCCAGTCTACTGGTTTTTCCAGTAGTCATGTATGGGTGTGAGAGTTGGACTATAAAGAAAACTGAGTGCCAAAGAATTGATACTTTTGAACCGTGGTGTTGGAGGAGACTCTAGAGAGTCCTTTGGACTGCAAGGAGATCCAACCAGTCCATTCTAAAGGAAATCAACCCTGAATATTCACTTGAAGGACTGATGCTGAAGCTGAAACTCCAATACTTTGGCCACCTCATGCGAAGAACAGACTAACTGGAAAAGACCCTGATCCTGGGAAAGACTGAAGGCATGAGGAGAAGGGAACGACAGAGGATGAGATGGTTGGATAGCATCACCGACATCGTGGACATGAGTTTGAGTAGGCTCTGGGAGTTGGTGGTGGACAGGGAAGCCTGGCGTGCTGCAGTCCATGGAATCACAAAGAGTCGGACACGACTGAGAGACTGAACTGAATTGAACTGACCTCTTCCAGGCACTTTTCTCCCACACAGGAGAGCTTGATTAGTCCCACTGCTGTTCCACAGAAACCCTTCTCTTGATCTCTCTCAGAACAGATAAGCATGACTTTGCAAAACTTCAGTTTGGAAAACGAATATAAAATGCAGCTGGTGGAAAAGTCAATTCTATAATAAAGGCCAGTGAGGATCGCCTTTTCTATCTAATCTGGGGAACTCTGGAAGTGACCGCATGGCCCTCATTTCAGGGGGCCTCGCCTTCTCCTGCTGCGGTCAACCTAGGACTTTTATTTCGGGTCTCACATTAAACAGAGTGACTGCTTCAGTCAGTAGCGTGGCGTGAGTTTGATCCACTTTGCTCTAGTTTCTTTTTAATGACTTCAGGCCCTTTGGCTCTGGAAAGGTGGCTTGCAGAGCTGTTTGGATCAGCATCGTGGTGATCACACCCCGCATCCTGTCCCCGTTAAGTTACTTTGCCAGTTTCTCTTCCACGTGGTGAGGGGGGTGGTTCCATCTTCATTTTTTCCAGCCCAGAAAATCTCATGGTGGGCTACAGTCCATGAGGTTGCAAAGAGTCAGACATGACTTAGCAAATGAACACACGTGCACACACACACAGACACACACACACACACACACAAACTGACTGAGAGACTATCCAGAGAAATGGACTGGATTCTTTTTGGAGATAGGGTGGCACCTAGGTTGTCAGAATGACTGAATTTGGCATAATTTCTGTGGCCAAAAAATCAATTAATAAACAAAAGATGCTTTCTCCTGGGATAGACTCAAGGCCTTCTCACTTCTTGGTCTCCTTTGAGATTTGACTTGAGAAAGTGCCTACCTTGTGAAGCCAAGGGTCCTTAGGTTTCTTGGCAAGTAAAGTTTATCATTCTTGCAGCTCCTGTTGGGTGAGTCCAGATACACAGAGAGGAAAGGGTGGTCTGCTAACAGGAGTTGCAGCTGGTTGCAGTGTTGGGAGGAGGGAAAGGGGCAGTGAGACGTCATGGGGCCTGTGACTGAACCTTCAAGGGTGTCTAGGTAAACTGGGTACTGAGCTTGAGCAGGCAAGAGCTGAACTCAAGGCCAGTTTATTTCCAACTTGATGAACCACCACGATGTCTGATGGCTCTTTGGGGAGGACCCGTGACTATGCCTCCTTTCTTTTTCTGACTGGGAAAGGGGCAGTGAGACGTCATGGGGCCTGTGACTGAACCTTCAAGGGTGTCTAGGTAAACTGGGTACTGAGCTTGAGCAGGCAAGAGCTGAACTCAAGGCCAGTTTATTTCCAACTTGATGAACCACCACGATGTCTGATGGCTCTTTGGGGAGGACCCGTGACTATGCCTCCTTTCTTTTTCTGACCACCGTCCCATTCTAAGCTTAATTTTATTTATTAAAAATTTTGGCTGCATCCCATGGCATGTGGGACCTTAATTCCCTGACCGGAAATTGAACCCACACCCCCTGCAGTGGAAGCACACTCTTAACCACTGATCCGTGGGGGGGAGTCCTTATGCTTAATTTTTAAGGGGAAGTGGGCACAGAGGGCAGCATAGTCAAGGCAGATAGGCTACAGTAAAGAACTGTGTTTTTGAGCCAGCTTGGACTCACCTCCTTACCCTTGACTTTCCACCCGTGCAGGTGAGTCCCAGAGGACTCTCTGGGGTCCTGGCATTTGCCATGGGGTCTCTAAGGACCTGAAAGGATGAGTCCCTGTGGCCCACACACTCCTTGTTCCACTGGGAGACGCAGGGTAGACAAGGTCCGGGCAGGGCTCTTTAAAGCAGTGCCTCTCCCAAACCATAGGGGGAAAAGATTGCTTCTTTAAAATCTCTAATGGGTATTAAAAATAATACATAATACTCTGGATCAAAATTTTGTCAAGTTTAAAATCATGTGCCTGAAGGTTGCAACAGTGTCCAGTTTTTATTAAGTTTTCTGAATCCTTGAGCTTCCTTTCTGTGTCTTCCTTGCACTATATTCTAACTAAGACATCCAGGACTGACAATGGGCTGTGTCCACATTTTGGGGAAAGACCAGAAGTGAAAATGTTAGCTGCTCAATCGTGTCTGACTCTTTGCAAGCACATGGACTGTAGCCCACCAGGCTCCCCTGTTCATGGGGTTCTCCTGGCAAGAATAGTGGAGTGGGTAGCCATTCTCTTCTTTGTGGGATCTTCTTGATCCAAGGATTGAACCTCAGTCTCTTACATTGCAGGCAGATTCTTTACTATCTGATCCACGAGGGAAGCCCAAAGTATGCCAAGGAATAACTAAATATATATTGATGTACATATGTAAGTAAATCAAAGCTTTTAAGTACCTATTATATGCACAACATATTTTTCCTAGAAACACATTCTACCTTCTCCTTCCTCCCTCTTCTCACCCCCTCTCCCCTCCTCCCATAACTCTCCCTTCCCACTCTACCTAAGTTTCTATATTCCTTCCATGAGTACATACCAATTATCTACTTTTGGCTTTGCACCATGCTATGTGTGAATGTGGTAAAGTATTAGCAATGGTTCTTGCCATTTGCAAAGCTACTGGAGAGACCAGATCAGGTTTTAGGAAGAGAGAGAGCAGAAAGTAGGGCATATAATAGTGTCTATGGTGAGAGGCCCCAGAGAAATGCCCCCATTAGGGGCTAAGCATTCACAGAAGCAGAGAAATATCATTTGAGGGCTTGAGTAGTCAGTTCCCAGTTAAGGGTTTCTGAGAGAGCACACGTTGGACTAAGCCTGCCAGAGAGGCTAAAACTTGCAGTAGCAGAGAAGTGCATGGAGGAAATTTAAGAACCTGATACTAGCAACCTGATGGTCTAGGGGTAGAGGGTAGGATGGCTTGGCTAGAGCAGAGAAAGAGCAGAGAGCGGAGGTGATCGATGTGCCTGAGGATCGAGACTGAGTTTATACAATGAGCTCATTAATTAGGCTACGTTTTTTCCAGTGGTCATATATGGATGTGAGAGTTGGACTGTGAAGAAGGCTGAGCGCTGAAGAATTGATGCTTTTGAACTGTGGTGTTGGAGAAGACTCTTGAGAGTCCCTCAGACTGCAAGGAGATCCAACTAGTCCATTCTAAAGGAGACCAGTCCTGATGTTCCTTGGAAGGAATGATGCTAAAGCTGAAACTCCAGTACTTTGGCCACCTCATGCGAAGAGTTGACTCATTGGAAAAAACTCTGATGCTGGGAGGGATTGGGGGCAGGAGGAGAAGGGAATGACAGAGGATGAGATGGCTGAATGGCATCACCGACTCGATGGATGTGAGTTTGAGTGAACTCCGGGTGTTGGTGATGGAGAGGGAGGCCTGGTGTGCTGTGAGTCATGGGATCACAAAGAGCTGGACACGACTGAGCGACTGAATTGAACTGATAACAGAGAAACCCCCACTAGAAGTTTATTTCTCATTCCTGTAACACTCCAGTGAGGTTTTCAGCCAGGCAGTCAATCAAGAGACCCAATGTGTCAGTCTCTGCCATTGTAATACTGTCTAACTTCTCAGGTTTTTCTGGGGGTCGCTTCCACTTCAGTTAGTCAGAAGGAGGAAAGAGCATGTGGGAAAGTCTTCCTGGGAAAGTTTTTCTCCTGTTTTTCTCAAGCCTACAAATGGTCCACATCACTTCTACTCAAATTCAGTCACATGGTTGCATCCAAGTCAAGGAGGCTGGAAAATGCATGGTGGAAGAGGAGGAGGTAGATTCTGGTACATGACAGTTTTTGTCAAAACAAATGAATTAGGGCAAAAGCAAAAAGAAGTGTTCCCTGAGTACAGGGAATGGCGTCCATCTGGCTCATCATGGTATGCTCTGGGTCTTGCTTAGCACTTGACACATACAAGGCAGGCTGTGTTTGTGGAGGGGACACCATGTCTTACCAGACCCTCCCTGGGGGCTTGCTGTGGTTCTCTACAGATCTATTATTTCCGTAGTGTACTCTGACATTTATCCAATACATCTGGCACTGAATGAAGACTATATCTGGTGCTATTTCTGTACCAATGAAATGTACAGACTGTACTGTCCAAAGGAAGGAGGACTTTTTGCATTTTCCAGGGTTTGGAGTTTGAAGCAGATTTCCTGTTTGGATTGTTCATTAAAAGGTGTCAAAAGGAATAAAAATGTTTATCACCTAAAATGCTTTGTGTGTCTTAACTTTCACGGATGTGGAATATCAGAAAAGCTCTACTACATGGTTGCTGAGATACTGTAAGAGGACAGCAAATTTTTCATGCCTTAAATATAACAAAGTGCTTCCCATATGAAATAAGCTGACTATTTCTAGCAATTTTTGAGAAAATCTTACCTCGTGGCTCAGTGGTAAAAACTCGTCTACCAGTGTACTACATGGTTGCTGAGATACTGTAAGAGGACAGCAAATTTTTCATGCCTTAAATATAACAAAGTGCTTCCCATATGAAATAAGCTGACTATTTCTAGCAATTTTTGAGAAAATCTTACCTCGTGGCTCAGTGGTAAAGAACTCGTCTACCAGTGCAGGAAACATAAGAAAGCTGGGTTCAGTTGCAGGAGACCTGGAGGAGGTTGTGGGAATACACTCCAGTATTCTTGCCTGGAGAATCCCCATGGACAGAAGAACCTGGCAGGCTACAGTCTATGGGGTCAGAAAGAGTTGGACATGACTGAAGTGATTTAGCACACACACACAGCTAATTAATATTTGAAAATTATATATATATTATATATAAAGTCTATAGTTTAAACTTCCAATAGGACCAGATGGCTTCATAGGTGAATTTTACCAAGCATTTAGAGAAGAGTTGACACCCATCCTTCTGAAACTCACCCCAAAAATTGCAGAAGGAACACTTCTGAACTCACCCTATGGCCATCATCCCCTGACACCAAAGCAGACAAAGATACCACACACACAAAATTGAAAGTCAATGTCGTGGATGAACTCAGATACAAAGAATCCCAACAAAATATCAGCAAACTGAATCTAACTGTACCTTAAAAGAATCATAGATTATGGTCAAGTGGGATCATCTCAAGAATGTAAAGACGGCTCCGATCCACAAAGCGATCAATGTAATACACCATATCAACAAATTGAAGAATAAAATCCATTTGATCATCTCAGTAGAAACAGAAAAAGTTTTTGACAAAATCAGTATCTGTTCATGATAAAAAAAAAAATACTCTTGGGAACAGAGGGCGCCTACCTCAACAAAATAAAGGCCATATAAAACAAACCTGGAGCTAACATCATACTAACATAGCACTCAATGGTGAATAGCTGAAAGCATTGCTTCTAAGATACAGAACAAGACAAAGATGTCCACTCTTGCCACTTTTATTCCACATAGTTCTGGAAGTCTTAGTAATAGCAATCAGAGAAGAAAAAGAAATAAAACAAATTCAAGTTGAAAGGAAGAAGCAAAACTGTCACTGTCGGCAGATGACATACTATACACAGAAAAGTCTAAAGACACCACCAAAAAGTTCTCTATCCATGAGTTCAGTTAATTTTCAGAACACAATATCTACTGCATTTCTATATACTAACAATAAACTACCAGAAAAAGAAACTAAGGAAATAATCCCATTTACTATTGCATCAAAAGAATAACATACCTAAGAATAAACCTACCTACAGAGGTAAAAGACCTGTGCATGGAAAATTATAAGACACTGATGGAAGAGATTAAAGACAACACAACAGATGGACAGACACATTGTATTAATGGATTGAAAGAATTAATATTGTTAAAATGACCATACTACCCAAGGCAATCTACAGATTCAATGCAATCCCATAAATATCCTTATCAAGAGAGGGCATTTTTCATAGGACTGAAACAAAACATTTTTGGGTATATACTGAACTCCAAAACAATCTTGAGAAAGAAAAACAAAGCTGGAGGAGTTATAGCTTCAGACTATACCAGGAAGCTATGGTAATCAAAACAGTGTAGTACTGGCACAAAAATAGAAACATAGGCCAATAAAAGAGAATAGAGAGCCCCCAAGCAAACCCACACACTTACAGTCAATTAATGTGCAAAAAAGAAAGTAAGAATACACAATGGAGAAAGATAGTCTCTTCAGTAAGTTACTCTGGGAAAATGGGGCAGCTGCATGTAACAGAGCGAAAGCAGAGCATTTTCTAACACCAGGTGCAAGAGCAAACTCAAAATGGATTAAAGACATACATGGAAGGTAGGACACCATAAAACCCCTAGAATAAAACACAGCAGAACACTCTTTGACATACAATATAGCAATGATTTTTGTGAGCAGACCTGTCTTCTAAGGCAATGGAAACAAAAGCAAAAATGGAAATGGAAACAAAAGCAAAAACAAAATGGGACCAAATTAGTGCAGGCATTATGGAAAACCATGTGGGGATTTCTCCAAAAACTAAAAATAGAACTACCATATAAATGAACGATTCCTCTGATTCCAATTTCAGGGTATTTCTGAAAAAATTAAAACACTAATTTGATAAAACACAAGCACCCCAGTATTCATAGCAGCATTATTTTACAATAGTCAAGATATGGGAGCAATCTATTGGTTAATCAGCAAATTGAATGGGTAAAGAAGATATGGTATATATGTACAAGAGAATACTATTCAGCCATACAAAAGAATGAAATTTTGCCATTTGCAAAAATACAAGATAGACTTGAAGAGTTTTATGCTTAGTGAAATAACTCAGATGAAGAAAGACAAACTGTATAATGTCACTTATACATGTAATCTAAAAAACACAGCAAACTAGTGATTATAAAAAAAAGAAAGAAACGCACAGATACAGGGAACAAACTAGTGGTTCCCCGTGGGTGGAAGGAACGGGGAGGGACAAGACAGGAGACACAATGCATAAGATAAATGAGCTACAAGGAAATATTGTACAGCAAAGGAAATGTAGGCCATATTTTAGAATAACTATAAATGGAGTATAACTTTAAAAAATTATGAATCACTGTTGCACACCTGAAACTTGTACAATATTTTAAATCAACTATGCTTCAGTTTTTAAAAGGAAAAGTTAAAAAGTCTATGGCTTGATGAATTCTTAACGATGAGTCTGTCTGTGTTGCAGGGAGGCGGGTACTCACGCCGCCTTGTCTATGGAACCTCAGGGCCAGTCTCCCTCAGCTGCAGCCCTTGGTTTCTTGTCTGAAGGGCTCTCTCATCTCTGGAGCTGGCTCTGAAACCAGCAAGGAGAGAATGGTAAGGCTCCTCCCTTAGTATGCCTTCCCCACTGATGGACAGGATTTGGTGTATAAATAGCTCAGTTCCCTTGCCGCTCATGGAGCTCATTTTGAAGTGTGTGTTCTGCCCTAGCCCAGGCTCTTGCTCGCTTGAAAACACACTTTAGTGACAGCTTTCACTCTCAACTCTATTTATAACATAGAATTAGGATAGAGCCAACAGATCAGGAGATGAGCTTCCCAGGTGGCTCAGGGATAAAGAATCAGTCTGCTAAGCAGGAGACACAGATTTGATCCCTGGAATGGGAAGATCCCCTGGAAAAGGAAATGGCAACCTGCTCTAATATTCTTGCTTGACAAATCCCATGGACAGAGGAGCCTGGCGGGCTATAGTCCATGGGGTCACAAAGAGTCGGACACATCTTAGTGACTAAATAGCAGCAGCAGCGACAGATCAGAAGATAGTTGCCATTGCGAAATAGCTTGTGAGTCATGGCTCCCAAGGGGAGAGGGCACCCCGTGCCATCAGAGGGTGGGGCAGGAAGAGAGGGGATGAGGCAGGATAGGTGGGTTTGTGTGGGTGAGCTTGAATAACTTCAGCAGGAGCTAAGGCATAAGGCTGCCCTTGGTTGTCTGGTGCCTTGTCCTGAGGGATTGGGGCAGGCAGATAATGGCCTAGTATGTGAGAGCCCAATAAAGAAGGTGGATATGGTATGGGCTTTGGATGGGTTGGTTTATATTTGAAACATGTTCAAGAGCAAGTCCGTAAGTATTTCTAGGAATTGACCAACCCAAGGATGGCAGTGTCTCCAGAGATGTAAGACCTTAGATGCTGAAGCATCAGATAGTAAAATAAAAGACGTAGTCAATATAGACTCTTGTTTTCCTTTTCCCACATCTGTGTTCCTAGTTCCTCCCAGATAAACTACCTGAATTTGAATCTTTTTCCAGGCTCTACTTCTGGGGGACTCCAAACTAATTTGGGCAGTTAGGGTGATTCCTACAATAACCTGGATTTGGCAAGCAGTAAGAATAGAAATAAGTAATGCTCAAAATTATCCAAGCCAGGCTTCAACAATATGTGAACTATGAACTTCCAGATGTTCAAGCTGGCTTGAGAAAAGGCAGAGGAACCAGAGGTTAAATTGCCAACATCCATTGGATCATCGAAAAAGCAAGAGTTCCAGAAAAACATCTATTTCTGCTTTATTGACTATGCCAAAGACTGACCGTGTGGATCACCACAAACTGTGAAAAATTCTGAAAGAGATGGGAATACCAGACCACCTAACCCACCTCTTGAGAAATCTGTATGCAGATCAGGAAGCAACAGAACTGGACATGCAACAGCAGACTGGTTCCAAATAGGAAAAGGAATACATCAAGGCTGCATATTGTCACCCTGCTTATTTAACTTATATGCTGAGCACATCATGAGAAATGCTTGTCTGGAGGAAGCACAAGCTGGAATCAAGATTGCCGGGAGAAACATCAATAACCTCAGATATGCAGATGACACCACCCTTATGGCAGAAAGTGAAGAAGAGCTGAAGAGCCTCTTGATGAAAGTGAAAGAAGAGAGTGAAAAAGTTGGCTTAAAGCTCAACATTTAGAAAACTAAGATTATTGCATCTGATCTCATCACTTCATAGCAAATAGATGGGGAAACTGTGACAGACTTTAATTTTTTGGTCTCCAAAATCATTGGAGATGGAGATTGCATGAAATTAAGATGCTTACTCTTTGGAAGAAAAGTTATGACCAACCTAGACAGCATATTAAAAAGCAGAGACATTACTTTGCCAACAAAGGTCTGTCTAGTCAAGGCTATGTTTTTTCCAGTAGTCATGTGTGGATATGGGAGTTGGACCATAAAGAAAGCTGAGCACCAAAGAATTGATGCTTTTGAACTGTGGTGTTGGAGAAGACTCTTGAGAGTCCCTTGGACTGCAAGGAGATCCAACCAGTCCATCCTAACGGAAATCAGTCCTGAATATTCATTGGAAGGACTGATGTTGAAGCTGAAACTCCAATACTTTGGCTACCTGATGTGAAGAACTGACTCATTTGAAAAGACCGTGATGCTGGGAAAAATGAAGATGAGAGGAGAAGGGGATGACAGAGGATGAGATGGTTGGATGGCATCACTGACTCAATGGACATGAATTTGAGTAAACTCTGGGAGTTGGTGATGGACAGGGAGGCCTGGTGTGCTGCGGTCCATGGGGTTGCAAAGAGTCGGACATGACTGAGTGACTGAACTGAACTGAACTGAACTGAGGAATAGAAAGAAAGGGGTTCTCTAGAATGTTCACAATGTTTTCACTCTTGGAATCATGTTAGTTGCATCGGAAAGGCTGTGTCTATCCATATTATATATGTATATCAAAACTGGCAAATGCTATAAGCCAGGGCATCTCCTCATGCTTTCTAGCACATTGCTGCTTCTCTGGGAAGTTTATAAATAAAATAATACATTGTCATGTGGTTTTCATGTTGGGAAAGTAATCAAGATTTGTCTAATCTAACCTCCTAAATTCAAATACAGGAAATGCATCCCAGAGCGAGCAAGGAAGTTAGCACAGGATGAAAATTGGTGGCAATGCAACCAACTTGGTAATGCAATTTGCAAATCTCTTGGTCAATAAGATTTCCTTACCAATTTCATACCTGGGCTGTGACTTTTTAAGTATTTACTTACCTATGTATTTATTTTTCTTGTTTAGCTGCATTGTCTTAGTTGTGGCCCATGGGATCTTTGTGAAGTGTGCTGGTGGGCTAGTTGAGGAACATGGGCTTAGTTCTCTGATTGGGATAGAATCCACATCCCCCGCACTGGAGGGTGAATTCTTTTTTTTCTTTTTGATATTTATTTGTTTGTTTGTTTTTGGCTGCACTGGGCCTTTGTTGCTGTGCACGGGCTTTTCTCTAGCTGGGGGGAGCGGGGGCTCCTCCCTAGCTGCGGTGCTCCCACGGCTCACTGTGTTGGCTTCTGTTGTCGCAGTGCCTCAAGGCACGTGGGCTTCTGCAGCTGCAGCGTGTGGGCTCTAGAGAGCAGCCTCAGTAGCGGCGGTGCCCTGGATGCTTTGTGGCATGCGGGATATTCCCAGACCAAGAATCGAACCTGTGTCCCCAGCACTGGCAGGTGGTTCTTAACCACTAGACCACCAGACAAGCCCTGGAAGGTGAATTCTTAACCACCAGGGAAATCCCTGGGCTGTAGTTTGAAAATCAATATAAATATTACTGGTATTGGCTTTTTTTCATTTTTAGATTTTATTTATTAAATAATGTGTGTGTGCTGAGGAGAGAAGATGAAGGGAAAGAGAGATAAGGAAGAGCATTCTGCAGTATTCCCTACTGACAGCTTAATTTAATAAAATCATTTCGTTAAAGGCTAAAAATAAATAAATAAAAATCCCCTAAGCATTTGTTGACACTGTAAATATGGAAATCTGTTGCTGAATAGCAGCTAAGTAGATGCCAGGGGAGAACACTGTGACAAAAATCTTAACCAAATATTGATATGAACATATTTCTGTTTTTGTGAAAATATGTTCCCTCCGTATGGGAAAGGAAACTGTAAGGAGAGAAATACAAACAACACATTGAAGCAGCGTTGAGTGGAGAAGCTGTTCATCTGCCAGAGCAAACCAGCCCTGTTCACTCTGTGAATTTTCCTGGAGACACTGTCATGAAATTTACTTACACAAATGGGAAGCCAAGATTCTCCCGTTGGAGGAAACATGACAGATTTTAAGGACGGTTATTTGGTGAGGTTGAAAACATACACAGTACAGTTATGCTCCAAGCAGGTATTTTAATTGAATCATCAGGGCTTTTAAACCCTAGATACAAGGCTAAGGGATTTAACTTTTAGAAGATTGTGTGACTTCAAGTATTAGTGTGGAGACATTTATATTCGAAAGACATTTATATCCGACAGACATTTATATCCAAGAATCCAGTATGTTTTGAACTCAGTGGTCCCAACATTTAGTCCACAATTTCAGGTCTTCCAAGTCAGTTTCCAGATTAAGAAAATTCAGAATATTATTCTCCTAACTGCCTTATTTTCTTTTCAAATACAAAACATATTTTTGAGACCAATTAAAAGGAATAGATCAAACACCAAAATTCTGTGAAGCAATTATCCTTCAATAAAAAATAAATTAATTTAAAAAATAAGTAAAAGGAATAGATCAAGCCAGAAAGATGAAAAAATAAAACAGCCGGAAAAGATATTCTATTAGTCTAACCTTAAGAAATACATCAGACAAATCCTAACTGAGGGACAGTGCACAAATACCTGACCAGCATTCTGCCAAGGTCATCAAAACCAAGAAAGTCTGAAAAGTGTCACAGTCAAGAGAACCATCGGGAGATAAGAGAGGCTAACAGTACATGCGATGACTTGCATTGGCTTCTAGAAAGAAAGGACATTCAGGAAAAACTGAGGAAATTGTAGCTATATGTGAATAGTAATATATCAAATTAGGTACATTAATTATAATAAATATACCTACTAATATATGTAATAAATATACCCTACCAACTACTAATAGGAAAATCTGAATGTGGATCCATGGGAACTCTCCATAATACCTTTGCAATAATTCTGCAAATCCAAAACTTCTGAAGTTTTAAAAATTTGTTAAAAACATAAATCAGAGACATATATTTTTAGAAAATAAAAGATCTGTTAGTTTTAGGTTTTATCTTTTACTCATGGAGAAGGAAATGGCAACCCACTCCAGTATTCTTGCCTGGAGAATCCCATGGACAAAGGAGCCTGGTGGGCTACAGTCCATGGAGTTGCAAAGAGTCAGACATGACTGAGCAACTAACACACACACATGGTGTCTGAGCATCCTGCTATCAGAAGAAGCGACTATGAGCTTAGTGGAGGAGTTAAAAAAGATATAAGAGGATGTAGAGATTTCAATGCAAAACCATCAAGGACTGTTGAGGACTTTGCTGGTGACAGAATATAGTGTCAATGAACTCAGACTCTAATAAAATTACCCAGCACCTCAACCAATGGTCCAAGAAGTTTTATCCTTAGTTCAGTTCAGTTCAGTCGCTCAGTCGTGTCCAACTCTTTGTGATCCCATGAATCACAGCACACCAGGCCTCCCTGTACATCACCATCTCCCGGAGTTCCCTCAAACTCATGTCCATCAAGTTGGTGATGCCATCCAGCCATCTCATCCTCCATCGTCCCCTTCTCCTCTTGCCCCCAATCCTTCCCAGCATCAGAGTCTTTCCCAATGAGTCAACTCTTCACATGAGGTGGCCAAAGTACTGGAGTTTCAGCTTTAGCATCTTCCTTCCAAAGAACACCCAGGACTAGTCTCCTTTAGAATGGACTGGTTGGATCTCCTTGCAGTCCAAGGGACTTTCAAGCGTCTTCTCCAACACCACAGTTCAAAAGCATCAATTCTTCGGCACTCAGCTTCCTTCACAGTCCAACTCTCACATCCATACATGACCACAGGAAAAACCATAGCCTTGACTAGATGGAACTTTGTTGGCAAAGTCTCTGCTTTTGAATGTGCTGTCTAGGTTGGTCATAACTTTCCTTCCAAGGAGTAAGTTTCTTTTAATTTCATGGCTGCAATCACCATCTGCAGTGATTTTGGAGCCCCCCGAAATAAATCTGACACTGTTTCCACTGTTTCCCCATCTATCTGCCATGAAGTGATGGGACCAGATGCCTTGATCTTCGTTTTCTGAATGTTGAGCTTTAAGCCAACTTTTTCACTCTCCTCTTTCACTTTCATCCAGAGGCTTTTTAGTTTCTCTTCACTTTCTGCCATAAGAGTGGTGTCATCTGCATATCTGAGGTTATTGATATTTCTCCTGGCAATCTTGATTCCAGCTTGTGCTTCTTCCAGCCCAGTGTTTCTCATGATGTACTCCGCATATAAGTTAAATAAGCAGGGTGACAATATATCCTTATTCTACAGGGGAGTAATTATATCTTCTCTGTGGGAAGAAACTAGGAAAGAAGAAACCAAGTTGCAAAGTTCAAGTTTCTTTTAATGTGGCCCTAGTGGGTGATCGGAGGCCAATGGGTAATTGATGCTCTTTTGCCTGTGTTTGTTTCCTGTGTTTATCTCTTTCTGCAATAGTATCCAGGGATGGCCACTACTGATTTCTTCCCTCCTTGTGTGTACCTGCTGCTCTTCATGTCAAGAGGTGGACTCTAATTCCCTCCTGGTGAATCCTGGTTGGGCTTTAATGACCTGCGTCACTAATAGAAGAACTGAAATTCTAGAACTTCTGAGGTTGGGGTGTGGGAAGCTGTTGCTTCTTCCTGGGCCTCTTGATGCTTGCTTACAGGCTCCTTCCTCTTGGGAATCTCTTTGGAAGCTAGCCACCTCTCTGGGAAGAGAATAACCATGTGGAGAGCCCACATCCAGGTGTCTTGGTTGACAGGCCCAGTTGAGCCTCTGGCCCCACTCACCCAGCACTGACTACCGGCTGCATGAGCCAGCCATTCCTGAGGTCTAGCCCAGCTAAACCAGCGTCTGATTCCAGAGCCACCCGCCATCTGAAACTGTCTGAAAGGCCCAGGAAATAAAAGCCCCCAAATGAGTGCCATCAGCTTGCGGAATTTTAAGGGAAAATAATAAGTTGTTGTTGTAAGCCATTAAGTTTTGGGGTGGTTCATTAAACAGAAATAGGTAACTGGAATTCTGGAAAGAGAAACCTATCTAGATATTTCCCAAGATTTGACTAGTAAGTGACGTAAGCCTCTGAAAGCCAAACTGCATGGTCCCTGATCTAGACTTATATTGAGTGTATTTAAGCACTGAGTATCGAATAATAGAATGCCTAGGCTCAAAGGAAGATTTTATCTTAAGGAAATTATATATTTCTCCCTATTTTTAATACTTTCCTCACCCTCAAGGATACTGGACAACATGTAAGAGCCAGGCGATCTTTTTAAAAAACAATTTTAGTTGTTGGGACCCCCTTGGTGGTCCAGTGGTTAGGAAGCTGTGCTTTTACTACTGTGAACCTGATTTCAACCCCTGGTGGGGAACTAAGATCTCCCAAGCCTCACTGCGCAGCTAAAAAAATAAATAAATAAAAGATTTTAGTTCTTTGGGAGGGGAGGGGTCACTTTTAAGTTATAACATTTGTGTGTGTGTGTGAGAGAGAGAGAGAGAGGGAAAGAAGGAAACTAAGAGCAGAAAAGGAAAGAGCAACATTTTGTTGTTGGAGTTGATCATCTTTTCTATCTTATCCTTCTATATGTTCCATTTTTACCCCTCTAAAACAAAATAATTAAAATTAAAGAAATAAAATCAAAATGAAGTATCAGTTCTTTACCACATATCCCATGCAACTGTTCTCAGTACTGTATATGTATTAACTCATGTAATACCAAGGACAGCTCTGTGAGTTTAGTACTGTTTTCATCTTTATTTTGCAGCTGAGGAAACTGAGACACTGAGAAATTCATCCAAGGTTAGCTACTAAACCTTAAATGGTGTTTCAAACCTCGGCCATCTGTTTCCAATAGCTATGTGTTTAACTCACTCAACATCTTCAAATTTTAGTAAAGCGTATTTACCATTTATTTATTTAATCCAAATGCATAGTTAGCTATAATTAAAAATTATTTGTTTAAATAACTCAATTGTTTTTGATTTAAATAATTAATCTTATTTATTTAGTCTTCGGCTTATCATTAACTGCTCAGAGAAGCTATGTTTGCAAACTAATAACAAGACTTGCATTCTTTGTGTGCATGAGTATGAAAAATGAGAGACACATAGTCTTTCTGTAATTTTCAGCTTTTCTAGAGAAAAGTGTTGGAAGGACTTAAAAACAAGAAGCCAGCAAGCCACACGAACAGCAACAAGGAAAACATGCTCTAGGGTCAGTTAGAGCTGAGTCTGAACGCTGGCTCTGGCTCCTGGGTGAGTTGAACTCTGGTCCATAGTCTTGGGAAGTCAGTGCATTTCTGAGCTGTCGGAGCCTGTCACCAAGCAAGGGAAGCAGCATAGTAATGTGATGAAACCCTAGGGACTGGAGTCAGACAGGCTGAGGTTTGAAACCCTTACCTGCAGCCTCCCGAGTCTGTAACTTTGGGCCAACGAGTGTGAGAAACAGGAGAGCTACGGCTGTCACGTGTTAGAGCTGTGGTCACGGTGATGCTGGCAGGGGTCCTTCTCCACCACCTCCACCTGCTCAATCCACTCCCGACCCCTTCAGGGAGAAGCTGACATGCTTGTGCCCCCTCATTTCATTTTCATTATGGAATAACTGAAATAGAGTAAATTCACCGTTTTCAGCATGCACTTTTGTGAGTTTGGATAGATGCATGAAGTTGTGTGACCACAAGGACCAGACAGAACATCTCCATTAGCCCCCAAATTCTCACCTACTCCTGTGCGTCAGCTCCCACCCCAACTCCCACGCCGCCACCGCTTTGCTTTCTGTCCTTATCTTTTTTTCTTTTCTGGAATGATACATAAATAAGATCTTGTAGCACGTAGTATTCTGAGTGTGGCTTCTTTCACGTAATAGAATGTATTTGAGATTCATCTTCCAAAGAGTTTTAATTTCTTTTAAAAGTATACTTCTCCCCCCTCCCCCCGCTGCCCGTCACTTCATCTTGATGGTGATAGATAAATTGATTCAGGTGAGATCTCAAGATTTCCTCTTCACTCAGAGATGGTTCTCTTCTTTGGTTCGTGGATGTGCTAGCAAAAACCCCAAACCAAACTAACCCAAAACAAAATAACACAACACTGGAGTGAGTGTCAACAAATTTAGAATGGTATCCCCTGACAAGAAAAATCTTCATATCCCCTTTTAATTTTTGCACAGTTGAAAGAAGAAAGAAACACTATTCATTTTTTCCAACTCATGCTTTCATTTCGTAGAAATGCTGTTTCAGGGGTTTGGTGACACAAGTCTGCAGCTGCTCCTTCGGGCTTCAATGTTTTGTAGACTATTTTCAGCTACTTATATCCTTTGTGTTTAGCATAATGTGATTTGTATGTTCCTGCTGACTCCATACATACTAGTTGGCAATGGACTGAGATGAATCCTGCTGAGGAGACTCTGATGACAGTAGGAACCCAGGAAGATCAACGGGTGTAGGGAAAAGGGATTTTTAAAAATGCCTTTTTCCAGTTTAACTTTTAGAGATTCCAGATCTTGCCTTTCTAGTGCTTCCTGTAAATTCTTAAACAATGAGCCAGAGAAAAAGGGACATATGGAATTGTTTCATTCCTTTGGAATTGGAGTGGGGAATAAGAAGGGAAGGTCAAAGATGATTAAAATGAAATGAATGCAGCAATTTGAGGGAATTGACGCTATTAAGTTTCTTTTAAAAAATGATTTACTGCCATGATTGTTCCAAACTACAACCCCAAACTTCAAATGCATTATTATTTTATTATTTGTAAATCTACGGTTGGCATCTTTAGGCTTTGCTGCTATGGAAACAGCCCCTTGTTTCCCAAGATTCACTTTGATGGAAATGCAATAGCCTAGCCCACAAGCCATTGAACGAGACATAGAGAATTCAATGGTGAACAAAATAGCCAGCTCTGGTCTTGTGGAATTTATGAGCCAATGGGATTTTGTGAATATCTTATAAACTTGTGATAACTTCCCAGTACCCTAAGGCTGCCATGATATCCATGTACCACAAAAGCATCTTCCAAAATCTGACACTGAATAGAAGGAGGAAATCTAGAAAGTGGTACATCTGATATGAAAAATTAAAGAAGAGGGATTCCAGAGATTTCGAAGCTTCATTACTGTGGTTTCATTATTATTTTTGCAGTTTATATTTTCTTTTATTTTCAGCTTTATTGAGGTATAGCTGATAAATTGTAAGATATTTAAGGTGTACAATCTGATAATTTGATATACATATATATAGAGAGGAGTCTCCACATGGAGAGTTAATAGTCACATGGATGGAGTTATTAACACATCTATCACCTCACATATTACCTTTTCTTGTGAGAAAATTTAAGTTTTACCTTCTTAGCAAATTTCAATTATATAATATAGTATTAGCAGCTATGGTCTCCATGGTTTACATTAGACCCTCTAATGTTATCCAACTTACAACTGAAAGTTTATAACCTTTTTCCAACCTCTCCCTATTTCCCACAACCCCTAGCCCCTGGCAACCACTTTTCCACTCTCTGTTCCAAAGGGTTTGATGTTTTTCTTTAGATTTTACATATGAGTAACACCATGCAGGGTTTTTCGCTGTCTGGCTTATTTCACCTAGCATGATGCCCTCCAGATTCATCTATGTTGTTGCAAATGACAGGATTTCCTTCTTTTTTAAAGCTAAATATTATTCTGTATATATACACACCACATTTTTTTAATCCATTCATTTGTCAATGGACATTCAGATTGCTTCCATGTCTTGGCTGTTATGAATAGTGCCGCTAATAAACATTGGGGTACATATATCTCTTAGAGTTAATTATTTTATTTCCTTCAAATACCATGTGTCCCCACGTGGCAGACTTATCTAGATGCTTTGCCAATAAATACAGGGGGTGTGGCTTCTTGAAATCACAGGTAAAGAGCGTCCACCATCCAGCCTGGTCCCAGGAAGCCTGGCTGTAGGAAACAGCTCTGACTAGTGCTCCTTCTGCTAGGCCCAGGGACAGAGACCATCCCCAAGGTGACCCACCTTGTCCTGGCCAGGGCTCTGCAGACCTGTTACACTCTCGGAAGCATCTTTCCCCTGTCCACTGCTCCTGACATACTGCTAAGTCCTCAGTTTCCCTGAGATCTCTTCCTCTTTAGCCTGCACCTCATTCACCTGTTTTGATGGACATGTGATTCATCATCAGTATTTCCCATGAGTCACGAACTGAAAGCTCTCCTCCCTTCCAGGTCAAGTTCTGAAATGAAGGCAGAGATAAATGGCTTGGTGCATCCAGCTTCCTGAAGACTCGCCAGTGGACTTTTCCACTGACCTGATGACTTAGGCCATGAAGTTCCCTTCTTCTCAGGCACTGGCTCCACATCCCCTCAAGATGCATCCTGAACTCAGTTCAGTTGCTGAAGGGACTGTTCTGCATGTAAACAATTCTTTTCCCCCAAAGTTCAGTCAAGACTATCACATTAAACGTAAAGGCCTTGCCCTCCTCCTCCTACGGCCAAGGGCTATCACCGTGGCTTCTCCACTCTGTTTAAGGGTTTTATCTCAACAATTTCTACTGTCACTCCCAACTGATTCAGTTATTTCATAACTAAGGAGGCTCACCAAGTCCAGATCTAAATAAAATCATAGCTAGTCCACCTCATCTGCCCATCAAAGTTTGCTAGAACATGCTCGAATTCAGCCAACTGAGCAGCCAATATATTTTTCTTGTCTTCTATGTGCCAGTCAAAATGGTGATAAGGTACCTTAGTCTCCTCCTTTTTAAGTTACATTTAAGTAATACTTGCAGTGGGTAAACAGACTAGACTCTCTGGGACCTCCCCAGATATAGAGCTTCAGGATGGAAAGTTCTCCTGCTGTTCCTGTGGCCTCTGATTTAGGCAAGTTACCCATTTGATTGTAGCTAGTAGGAGTACTGTAGCTAGTAGCATAAATGTCTCTTTCAATATTGCAGCAACTATGTCATAGTTTCATCACAGTAGCAGTTTCCACTGCTTGTTCACTCTTATTGGTGGTGAATTTTTCTATCCAACACATGTGTTTTCTCATTCTCTTTTTTCTTCTCTAGATTTGTGTGTGTGTGGACCGTTTTTAAAGTCTTTATTGACTTTGTTACAATACTGCTTCTATTTTATGGGGGTTTGGGGGTTTTTGGCTGCAAGGCATATGAGAAGTTAGCTCCCCGACCAGGAGTCAAACCCTCAAACTCCGCATTAGGAGGCCAAGTGCACCCACTGGACAACCAGGGAAGTCCCTACCTTCTGATTCCTAAAGCCTTTTCCTTTTCAGTCTTAGGATGATGAAGCCAGGGTCATTTACAGAGAGCGATGGTGAAGAGCATGTGGGCATTGTAGCCAGAGTTGATTCTTGGCACTGGGAAAGACCACAGCAGTGTGCTCATCCTTCCTTGGGCTTGGTTTCTTCATGCGTGCGATGGTAACTGCAAGTAATTCCGCCTCTGTCCCCTGTGAGATGAAAGCAGTCAGTAAATGATCTAACAATCACAGCATTCTAAAACTAAAATGGATCTTAGAAAGCATCTATTTTAACCTAATTGATAGCATCTTTTGACAGAAAAATTTCTCCAAACTGAACATGACGTTTCTAATTTACACTTTTGCATCTAGACCTGCCTGTACAAATTGCCTTAAATATTTCAGGTTGAAGAATATTGGAGGCCTAAATAGGTTTAAAAAAAGCTTGGATTTAGTGACTATGAAAATAATGTCTCCTGACAAGGCTCTAATAGAAGTAAGAATAACCATAAAAGAATTCTTTACACTAAGCTGATTCATATCCTACTTAAAAGCGATCATGATGTATGCCAGTCATTCACCTAGTTTCCATTTCAGATGGGAAATGGCTTGAATAAAGAATAGTCCTGTCACTTGGCACAGCATAGGGCATTGAAAGACTGGATTGGGACTGTACCAGGGGCTCCCAGGGAAACAGCAGACTGGCAGCTAGTCCAGACTGAGGAACTGGGGGGAGCCAGTAGGAGGCCAAATGGGAGATACACAGACCATGGGCTTAGCTGAAGTTAGTTGCTCAGTCGTGTCTGACTCTTTCCAGCTCTGCAACCCCATAGACTGCAGTCGGCCAGGTTCCTCTGTCCGTAGAATTCTCCAGGCCAGAATACTGGAGTGTGTAGCCTTTCTCTTCTCCAGGGGATCTTCCCGACCCAGGGATCAAATCTGGGTCTCCTGCATTGCAAGCAGATTCTTTACTGCCTGAGCCAGGAGAGAAGCCCCAAGAGCTTGTTTATATCAACAGAATATAGATGAGGTTAAGGAACCAAACGCCTTAATCCATTTAGGCTGCTAAAGCAAAAATACTGCACAAACTGGGTAGCTTAAACAACATTCATTTCTCACAGTTCTGGAGGCTGGGAGTCCATGATCAAGGTGTTGGCAGATTCTGTGCCTGGGGAAAGCCTGTTCCCTGGTTCATAGGGGGAGATCTTCTTGCTGTGTCCTTTCATAGAGAAGGACGGAGGGAGTTCTAGGGACCCCTTTATAAGGACACTAGCCTTGTTCACCTAGAGCTCCACCTCATCACCTCCCAATGACCCCACCTTCAAATACCATCACATTAGGGGCTAGATTTCAACATATGGATTTTAGGGGAGCACAAACCTTCCATCTACAGCACTAAGTCCCTTAGAAAGCAAGCAAACTAAGAGGCATCCGTGAAGTTGATCTGTTTCCACCAGAGTTTACTCTCGACAATGGCAAATGTTATCTCAAGGCTATTTTTGTTGCCTAATATTGGCATGCGAGGTCATGGCTGTAAACTGTCTGAAAGGACCACGAGCTCCCAGACCTTTCTATAGAAGGGAAACACTTAAAAAAAAAAAAAAAACAACCCTTCGATAGTCCAGGGATAGTCAGTGTCCATAATTAATTCAAGATTCAACTGACAAGGAAAAACCTATTAATACTAGAATTATAGAATGAAGAGGCAGTTCATACACTCTAGATTTATCCACGTCATTAGAACTGGCTCAAATGCGTTAGAAACTATCACAATATAGTAAAGTAATTTTCCTCCAATTAAAAGTTAAATATAATTTAAATTAAAAAAAAAGAAGCAGTTCAGTTTAGTCGCTCAGTCATGTCCAACTCTTTGTGACCCCATGAATCGCAGCACGCCGGGCCTCCCTGTCCATCACCAACTCCCAGAGTTCACTCAAACTCACGTCCATTGAGTCGGCGGTGATGCCATCCAGCCATCTCATCCTCTGTTGTCCCTTTTTCCTCCTGCCCCCAATCCCTCTCAGCATCAGAGTCTTTTCCAATGAGTCAACTCTGCGCATGAGGTGGCCAAAGTACTGA
>SJYC01026161.1:0-17083 GCA_006408675.1 Madoqua kirkii
AGTGAGGCCTGTGTGGGGCTTTTGGGGCCTAGGACAGGACCTGGGGGGACTCCAACCGGCCCTGAGCCCTTCAACATCCTGAGCACTGGAGGGATCCCAGCCCCACTCGAGGCCAGACTTCCGCAGTCCCGAATAGGGGGGATAGTCCCGCCCCTGAGGACACCTGCTCCCTGGGGAGAGGAGAGGGTGGAGGGAACCGACCTCGGGGCCTCCAACCATGAAGTCCTGCTGGCACGTCATCTTCTTATTAGAAGTGGACACAGAAACCCCGTGTGTGCAGGAGGCCTGGCGGCCAGGGGGAGGGACCCAGACTGGGGGAGAAGTGGTGAGAGAGGGCCCCGCCCCCGGAAGTTGCCCCACGTGTGCACTCCTAGGCCGGCCACTCCTGGGTCCCCCTCCTGCCTCGGGCTCCAGTCTTGCGCATCCTCACTCCTGGAACATCCTTCCAACCTATCCCTTCGGAGCCGAGGGGCTTGAGCGCCGGTGCACTGGTGGCCAACTGGATCCCTCAGCTCCCAACCTGACGTCCCATGGAGGAGCCAGGTTGGCTTCTGGGGGCCCGGGACAAAGCCCTGTCGGACGGCGCCCTCTGTCGGCCGGCTGCGGGGCAACAACAGCGTGGTCCTCCCAACGCATGTCCTGGCCTCGGGCGGTGCAGGCATAGACAGGTGGCATACCCGCACGCGGGCGCCTCCCACCCCCACCCCCTACACACCCTGCGCACAAATACACACTCATGGCCCTGGGCAGCCAGAGCCCTTCCTCTCGGGAGTGAAGGCACAGCAGTTTTGGTGTCCAGGGTCTGGTGACCCTGCAGAAGGCTGTCTGCTCCCTGCCTGTCCCCTTCTCCCCACCACTGCACTTAGGGTCAGTGTTGGCTCTGGGATCCTGCCAAGGCCACCCAGGGGTGAGGCCGTGTCTGGGCCTGCCTGCACCAGATAACACATGTCTAGGGCCAGGCCTGCCTGCCCGCCCTGTCTCTGCTAACAGCACTTGCCTGCCTACCAGCAAACGCTTTCACCTGGAATCCAAGGAGCCCATTCCAGGGCCCAGCATTGGCCTTGGGAAGGGGTGGGGCTGTACCCAGATCCCAGAGGATGCTCAGGACCAGGAAGAGCAGTGATGGGAGAAGGTCCAGCTGCTCACAGCAGGCCCAGTGCCCCCACCCCGGTTCCTCCCTCTCCTGTCCTGTGAGGTGGTGACAGTGAGGCCGTTACAGAAGTCCAACCAGACTCAGCATCCAGGAGGCCTGGGATCCCAGTCTACATGAGTGCCCTGGGCCCCCATCCCTCAGGACTCAAGCACAGAGACACCAAATGGGATGGCTGTGTTCCCACAGGCAAGGCCGTCTCTCTGTCTCAGTTTACAGTTCTCTGTGGGTTAAAGACAAAGGAGAAGAGGTCAAAGAAGATGAGATGGTTGGATGGCATCGTCAACTCGACGGACATGAGTTTGAGCAAACTCCAGGAGAGAGTGAAGGACAGGGGAGCCCAGTGTGCTGCAGCCCATGAGGTTGCAAAGAGTAGCACACGACCGAGTGACTGAACAACAAAAGGCAAAAGTGTTATTCTTACTCCCAGGCTTACAGCAGTGAATTCACAGTGGCCAAGAGGTAGATGCAGCTCGCGTCCCCCTGATGGATGAAGAAATAAACAAGACATGGTCCATCCATGCGATGGAATATTACATGGACTTAGAAAGGAAGGCAATCCTGGTGCATGATCCAGCACGGATGCACAGTGAGGACATCAACGTTTAGCGAAATGAGCCGTCATGAAAGGACAAATACTGTAGGATGGGTTCCCAAGAGGGCCTCAAGGGGTCAGCGTCACAGAGACAGAACACAGATGGTGGATGCCAGGGTCTGGCAAGGAGGGGACAGTTCTCATTTGGGAGGAGAAAGTCATGGCTGAGATGGGGGTGATGCTTGCCCAACAAGGTGAACGTACAGCGGCACTCATAAACAGCCACAAGTCCATGGCTGTCCTGCGTCCCATGTCCTAAGGAGGGCACCCCACCATGGGGGAACTTTCTGGGCTGGGTTCCCATCTCAGAACAGCACGGCCTGGAATTCCACCTGAGGTTTCTCGTGAAAAACCCCAGCCAAGCAAACAGAAAGGCCTTCATGGTAAATTCATATTCTTGCTGCGTCTCTGTAAACAATCAGACCAAACCCACAGAGGCCAGACTCACTTTGTAATTGAGAATCTTTCTGATTCTTCCCGATCAAAAGCGGGGGTGGGGGCTGTTGTGGGAAATCTTTGCTCACATGGAAAATTAGGATTTGTCTGATTCTGGAATCTGCACAAAGGACAGCACTGCCAAGAGGCTCTGACACAGATGCTCAGACAGGGTCTGTCTGGGTTTCTCTGTGGGTTAAAGACAAAGGAGAAGAGGGTCAAAGAAGATGAGATGGTTGGATGGCATCGTCAACTCGACGGACATGAGTTTGAGCAAACTCCAGGAGAGAGTGAAGGACAGGGGAGCCCAGTGTGCTGCAGCCCATGAGGTTGCAAAGAGTAGCACACGACCGAGTGACTGAACAACAAAAGGCAAAAGTGTTATTCTTACTCCCAGGCTTACAGCAGTGAATTCACAGTGGCCAAGAGGTAGATGCAGCTCGCGTCCCCCTGATGGATGAAGAAATAAACAAGACATGGTCCATCCATGCGATGGAATATTACATGGACTTAGAAAGGAAGGCAATCCTGGTGCATGATCCAGCACGGATGCACAGTGAGGACATCAACGTTTAGCGAAATGAGCCGTCATGAAAGGACAAATACTGTAGGATGGGTTCCCAAGAGGGCCTCAAGGGGTCAGCGTCACAGAGACAGAACACAGATGGTGGATGCCAGGGTCTGGCAAGGAGGGGACAGTTCTCATTTGGGAGGAGAAAGTCATGGCTGAGATGGGGGTGATGCTTGCCCAACAAGGTGAACGTACAGCGGCACTCATAAACAGCCACAAGTCCATGGCTGTCCTGCGTCCCATGTCCTAAGGAGGGCACCCCACCATGGGGGAACTTTCTGGGCTGGGTTCCCATCTCAGAACAGCACGGCCTGGAATTCCACCTGAGGTTTCTCGTGAAAAACCCCAGCCAAGCAAACAGAAAGGCCTTCATGGTAAATTCATATTCTTGCTGCGTCTCTGTAAACAATCAGACCAAACCCACAGAGGCCAGACTCACTTTGTAATTGAGAATCTTTCTGATTCTTCCCGATCAAAAGCGGGGGTGGGGGCTGTTGTGGGAAATCTTTGCTCACATGGAAAATTAGGATTTGTCTGATTCTGGAATCTGCACAAAGGACAGCACTGCCAAGAGGCTCTGACACAGATGCTCAGACAGGGTCTGTCTGGGGTGGAGCAAGGAAGGCCCACCTCAGTGGTGTTTGCGCATTCGTGTCAGCACCCACGTGGATCAGTGTGTCTGTCTGTTCGTGATGTTTTCCTTGAACTGTTTGTAACACTTTGCGGGTTTCCTTGAATGAATGAAATAAATCTTTAACATGTGTTTATTCTTTTTATAAATAGAGTGTTAAATGACATAATGGTCTTTTTAAATAGTTTAATAGTCATAATTTAAATAAGACTTTGGTGTGATTTTCCATATTCTCATAGTTTCTTTTTTCTACATATACATCTTGCAGAGTTTGTTAATCTGTAAGACAACTGGCCCCTCTACTGTAAACAGAGAGGGAGAAAGAAAAGGAGGACAGGAGGTTTCACTGGTTCAGGGTGTGTCCTGCCCAGGAGGGGTGCCCACGCACCCTCACGAGGCCCTAGGGGAGCAGGTCCATCAGCAGTGCCCAGGGATTCACAGGAGGGGCACCAGGGACAGGTCCTCTGAGGACACTTGCTCATGTCAGGAGGCAGGGCTGGCTGTTAGGACTAGGAGCCTGTCTGGTGGGTGGGGGCCAGGGATACTGCTAAGGACCCTAAAGTGCATAGGACGGCCCCCTCCAGAGCATGATCTGGCCCCCAGTGACGAAACACAAAGCCAAGCAGGTTCTGGGGAGAGACTCCAGTTGACCGCCCACCCTGCACCAACATGACCCCAGGGAGGGATTCCCGCATGGGGCACATATGAATCCACACAGAACAGACTGTGTCTGTCACGAAGCTGCTGCTACTAAAGATACTAATACACCCACACTGAAATTTCACCAACTGGAAGAAGGCTGTGACCCTCATGGGCAGGGGAAGCAGGCCACACTCCCCTGGGCTGAGGCTCCCTTCCTTTAGGGCCAGGAGCAAAGGGGGCCCTAAGCAGGGCCCAGTTCCCTGCTGATGGCCCAAGGTTCTCAAGGATGTAGGTCAGGGCGGCTAGAGGTCCTCATGGGCGGGGCTCAGGTCCACCCGCTGGGCCTTCCCAAACACAAGGAAGGTGCACAGCCCCAGGCTGCTGATGGCGGCTACTAGGTTGAACACAGATGTCAGGAGCCCGTGGTCTCGATGAGGTAGCCACCCAGGCACACGCCCACTACACCTGTACCGCAAGAGGGGATGGCCTGGTTGGGGGACAGACAGGCCGGCTTGAGGACAGGCTGTCCAGCCCCTGTGAGGATAGTGTGGAGAGAAGCTAGGGGCCCTCAGGGCACCAGCCCTGTCATTGCAATCCAGTCCTCAGGCTCTGAGGACCCGCACATATGCGGGGGTTCCACGTCATTGTGAGTGTGAACACCACGGAAGCCAGCTCTATTCTCGCCCTGTGGCTAGCTCCAGGGTCTGAGCTCCCCTCCAACTGCTCTAACACTATGGGACCCTCCGAGGGGTGCCACGCCCCATCCTGAGGGCTGAGGCAGAGGGTGGGAGGACACGGAAGGGGGCAGCTTGATACCTGCAGGCAGGGGATCCCAGCCCACCTCTCACCTGCCAAGGCCCCGGCTGTGTTGGCCACGCCTGGAATAGGACAGGGAGAATGAGGATTGGTCAGTGGAAGCCCACTGGAACCCTCCTACAGCCCACCTGCCCAGGGATAGGTCCTAGAGGCCCTGAGCAGGAAGGGGTGGCTACTTCCTATTCAAAGAGGGCCTGTGGTCCTTACCAAACAGAAAGCCGGCACAGGAAGGGGCCAGATCCTGGATATTAACGGAAATGCCGCTGCGGGAGAGAGAAGAGAACGAGGGCAAGTGACCACAGGATGGCTGCCAGCCACCATGCCAGCCATAGCTCTTCTGATCACCTGGATCCCAGAGGCCAGCCAGGCCTGCCCACTGCACCAGGAGGTCAGCCCCAGCTCAGCAGTGGTGATGGCACGGGACCCACTCCCAGGATGAAAAAGACGGGAGGCAAGCTTGCTTGAGTGCACACACACTTTGCTGCCCAATAATTTGGAAAATGACATCAAGTTCCAACTCAGAGCTGTTTTCCTGATTAAACCCTGAGTTGCAGTGCAGGCTGGGGGCCTGTAGAGCAGGTTGTGGGACATGAGGCTGCGTCCCCACCTTTGGCTCAGAGGATGCTGCTCAGAGATCAGCATCTCCTCTGCTGGCCCCTGCCCAAACACCGCTTTGTTTTCCCAAAAAGCCCAGGTCCTCACCGGCTCCATTCCTCTTTGCCTTGTGGCTCACTCGTGGGGGCCTGTCACTGCCCACCCTCCACGTGCACCACGACCCACAGGGCTCCTCTCTTGCACCCAGGACCCGGGAGCCCAGAGACGACATGGGGGGCTCTGGCGGATGAGGCACCTGTCCCCCCAGGTGGTTGGCCCTCACCTGTGGTTGAAGGTCTGGAGGCCAATGGAGGCTGACGCGAAGACCACGGAGTTATAAAAGCTCGAAGTGTGGCCCAGACAGATGTGTATAAGAGACAGGCCTGAACCCAGCTCCACTGTCCTTCAGACAAATGAGGGCTGGGCTGCAGGGGGCTGGTCCCCATCTCCTCTGGGAACAGGACCTGGCTGGGCTGTCACTTACTGATTGCCATGCCCTGAGGCCTGGAGGGCAGTTCAACTGTGTGGCGTCTCCTACTAAAGGATGGAGAGTCTCAGACACAGGAGCTGTATGTCCTTCCCGAGTGGAGAGGGTTCTGGGAGACCCCTGAGCCCAGGGCCTCCTGCAGATGAGGCCGAGGTGGAGATTTGCAGTGTTGGGTGGGGCTCCCTCTCAGGTTGGGCCTGCCCAGAGGACAGGGAACAAAGCTACACTAACCAGCTGGCCATGCTAGTTGCAGCCAGAGAAGTCACTGAGCACAGACCCAGGCCCAGAAATGGGTACCAGGGCTCAGGGAAGGGATTCAGTTGGCCAGACCAGTCCCCATAGCAGACCCAGGGAGCCCTCCAGCCGCTGTACCACACTCGCCACCTTCTAGGTCAGGGGCCCAGGGAGCAAAACAGGGTGAGAGCGGGAGAGAGTCGGGAGGGAGCGGTCTCAGGACCTTCCTACCTGCATGAACTTCCGCACGGTGATGGTCCTGTAACCTGGACAGGGGGGACCAGAGCATCCTGCTGGCCATCTGTGCTGCCCCACCCCCGACGGTATCCGGATGGATCCCACCCGGCAGGGCTGTGGGGAGAAGAGGGCCGAGCCGGGCTCGCGGGGGATCATCTGCGTCATCTAAGCCATATACACACGTGTATGAGTGTGTGTGTGCATTTAGAGGCCAGGCAAAGCAAGTCCCTCAGTGATTACAAAATGTTTTCTTTGTGTTTATGCAAATTTTCTGCTTTTCCCTCAGTGAGGGGGTGGTTCCTTTGGTAACAAGGACGAGACTGACATTTAAGGCCATGTAGGGCAGGGTCGTAGGGAGTGTGGTCATCCTCGGGGCATGGGTGTGTAGGTCTGTGCTCTGACCCCACCAGGGGGACTGTGTCTAGCACCCAGGTGGGAGAATCGACTGCTCCACGGTGACTATGTCCCCTTCATGGGGAACAGGCTAGGGAGGTGGCAGGCTGGAGGCAGCCATTGGCTGTGAGGCCGGGAGCCGGGCACCAGGGCCCCCAGGGCTGGCTCTCTGGACCGGGGACCCACATCATGGCCGGTCCTCAGGGGTGTGGCCTCCTCCTTGCTATAGCGGCACCCAGGAGGGATGCCCCTCTCCCCTCCCCCAGGACTCACCCTGATTGATGAGATGGTCGGAGAGAAGCCCGCTGAGCAGACTGGCAGGAATGGCCACCAGCCAGGGCACCACGTTGAAGACCCAGCCCTGGAGGGAGGGAGTGGAGGGACCTAAGAGGCATCCAGAATGGGCACCTGGCCTTCCAGAGAGTACAAAGGGGTGGGGTGGCCTCTGCCCATGACCACTGCGCAGTAAGTCTTTCCTCTGCCCATAGGCTAGGCCTCCCAGCCCGGCCTCCCAGACCCTAATCCATCCCTGACATGGACCAAGCACTACTGGTGCTGTCTCTTCTGTGAGCAGGAGCTCCCTCGTGGCTCCCCACAGGGTGGGGGCAGAGCTGGGCATTGCATCCCGACCAGAGTGTGCGACCCGAAATTCCTGGTCACCAGACCAGGAGTCTGGTGGCTAGGCGGCTGGGGTGAAGCCAGCCAGGCTGACTGCAGGACATATGTGCCCACATCAGGAACCCTGTATGCCCCCCAACCCCAGGAAGGACTGTCCACAGTAGGGTGGGCAGACAGGGCAGCACCTGGGCCTCTCCTGTGTGCACCCCAGCTCTGGCACTGAGCCACACTATGTCAGAACTGCAAGAGCCTGGATGGAAGGAACCCAGCTCTCTGCACATGCCTTGCAGTGCCTCCCACCCTGTGAGCTGCCTGGTGGCCAACCCACCTTGGAGCTGGGGAAGGTCTCCTTAAAGAAGGTCGGCAGCCAGGAGAGGAGGATGAAGAAGGAGCAGGCCGCCGAGAGCTGGGAGATGATGGCTGCCCTGGGGGCCGGGCACCAGGCTCAGCATCCACACCTGGAGCCCGTCCCCACACCAGGGTGGCCAGGGGCTGAGAGCGGGGAGCCCAGAGTAGAGCAGCCTCCATGCCAGCTGCTCCCCTGCGGTGGTGGATCCAGGCCCCCAAACCCTGTCCCCACAACAGCCCGCTCACCAGACAGAAGGCTTTCGGAAGAGCTGTCTCCAGGGCACCTTGGTGTGTCTGGACACGGGCAGGCCTTGCGCCAGGATGCCCAGGGCCAGGATGAGATCTGAAAGGGAGGCAGGTCCACATGAAAGCGATCCAGGTGGGAGGACGGACCTGCTCCCAGAGACCAGATGCTAGGGGCAGCTTGTGGGCCCCCGACTGTGCGTGGGGGCTGTACACCTTCTCTGCCAGTGCCTGGGGTCGGCAGCACTTGCCTTTCGGGGTGGACATTAGTGCTGACCATCTGTCCCCCGAGCCCTCAAACCTCCCAGGCCCCACTCCTGTCACAGGAGGCCACCGCTTCCCCTGCAAACTGCCTGTGCCGGCCGAGTAGGCCCTGCATGTCTGCATTCATCCAACAGTTCCCAGACTTGACCACAGCCCGGATTCATTGCATCCCGACCAGAGTGTGCGACCCGAAATTCCTGGTCACCAGACCAGGAGGTCTGGTGGCTAGGCGGCTGGGGTGAAGCCAGCCAGGCTGACTGCAGGACATATGTGCCCACATCAGGAACCCTGTATGCCCCCCAACCCCAGGAAGGACTGTCCACAGTAGGGTGGGCAGACAGGGCAGCACCTGGGCCTCTCCTGTGTGCACCCCAGCTCTGGCACTGAGCCACACTATGTCAGAACTGCAAGAGCCTGGATGGAAGGAACCCAGCTCTCTGCACATGCCTTGCAGTGCCTCCCACCCTGTGAGCTGCCTGGTGGCCAACCCACCTTGGAGCTGGGGAAGGTCTCCTTAAAGAAGGTCGGCAGCCAGGAGAGGAGGATGAAGAAGGAGCAGGCCGCCGAGAGCTGGGAGATGATGGCTGCCCTGGGGGCCGGGCACCAGGCTCAGCATCCACACCTGGAGCCCGTCCCCACACCAGGGTGGCCAGGGGCTGAGAGCGGGGAGCCCAGAGTAGAGCAGCCTCCATGCCAGCTGCTCCCCTGCGGTGGTGGATCCAGGCCCCCAAACCCTGTCCCCACAACAGCCCGCTCACCAGACAGAAGGCTTTCGGAAGAGCTGTCTCCAGGGCACCTTGGTGTGTCTGGACACGGGCAGGCCTTGCGCCAGGATGCCCAGGGCCAGGATGAGATCTGAAAGGGAGGCAGGTCCACATGAAAGCGATCCAGGTGGGAGGACGGACCTGCTCCCAGAGACCAGATGCTAGGGGCAGCTTGTGGGCCCCCGACTGTGCGTGGGGGCTGTACACCTTCTCTGCCAGTGCCTGGGGTCGGCAGCACTTGCCTTTCGGGGTGGACATTAGTGCTGACCATCTGTCCCCCGAGCCCTCAAACCTCCCAGGCCCCACTCCTGTCACAGGAGGCCACCGCTTCCCCTGCAAACTGCCTGTGCCGGCCGAGTAGGCCCTGCATGTCTGCATTCATCCAACAGTTCCCAGACTTGACCACAGCCCGGATGAGACTCAGGGAGCAGGCGTCCTCTCTACCTGGGGGATCCTTCTCTGGAGGGCAGAGCCACAGCCCTGGGTCCCCAGGCCCACCTGCTCTCGGGGTTCAGTGGTGCCTCCCTAGAGGGGAGGAGGCACCAAGAGGGCACCAGGCCTCCCAACCTCTCCAGGGAGCAGCACATACCTCTCTCACTCAGGAGACATCTGTACACGTAACCTACCCACAGCAGGGTAAGCCCGCCCGAAAAGTAGAAGACGCTCGGCCAGCCGTACCAGTCCAGGAGCAGGGAGCCCACAGCTCCGGTCACCAGTGTCCTGCAAACACAGTGGTCGTGGCCAGAACCCTCACTTCACTGGGGCCAGAGCTGCCTCTTGGACCCCATCCTGTGTCAGCTGAGTCCCTGGAAAACAGGGCACCCTGTCATCTGTGAAGCAGCTGCCCAAGAGGGCAGGCTCCGTGTGGGATGCTAGGGGTGCGAGCTGGCAGGGCATTCTGATGCCAAGAGCCAGCATGGACTCAGGCACAGCCACGCAGCCATGACATGGCACAGGGGCCCTGCTTTGCTCTAGGATCTCCCTACTAGGCCTTCAGTTGGCCCACATTTGCATGTGAATCTTTTTAAAATTAAAAAAAGGCAACAAGAAGACAGTGGTGACAAGAATTTGCTGACATAAAACCTCCACGCTGTTTTCAGCTCCTCATTATCAGAGAGGATGAAATTTCAAAAAGACTTCTAAACGCAGAAACAACCTCCAAACCCAACCGCCTCCCTGTGTCCTGCTGATCCTGTGTCCTGGGGGCCTCCTCGCCACAGGCTGGCCTGTCTTTCCAGGAGCTTCTCCCCACTCCTCCCCATCTGCCGAGGCTTGACCAGGAGATGCTTAAAGAAGAAAAAAGAAGGAAAAGGCTTCCCATCAAGGCCCGTGGAGGCTGTCTTCTGCTTTGAGCCTCCATTTCCCCATCTGAGGGGAGGAGGGAGGAGGGTCTCTCCCTGTGTCTCCCTTCTACCTGCTCCCACCCAACAGGTCCAGATCACCCAGTGAGATGGGATTTTAGATGCACTATGAAACTTTTTTGGTGTGATTTGTCTCATACTGCTTCTCTGAAATTCACATTTCACTGGGCACCCAGGGTTTCCATCTGGGAAGCTCCCAGCACCCTGACAGGCACTCCTGGCCCCTCTGCATTCTTGCCTGGAACTCAGCAGCAGTGAAGTGAGGCCCTGAACCCAGGGGTTGTGAAGTCCCATTAGGACAGCAAGACACCCCACGGAGGGTCTGGTGCTCTGGGGGACACACAGTGGGGAGGGACACAGGATCAGATCTGTCATGACTCGACCATGATGGGTGCCCTCTAAAGCAAACTCAGGCCACCTCCCCCATGGGGACGGCCCTATCCAGTTCTGTCAGTGCAGAAGGAAAGGGATGTAAGTGGGCAAGAGCCCCAAAGCCCACTGGCCCCAGGGGGACAGAGCAAACACAGTGGTGAGGGGGGTTGGGCAGCAAGTGCCTCCAGGAGCAGACTCTCCATGTGTCACCATCACTGAACCTGCATCGCCCTGTGGCACGAGTGGCCTGTCCCCTCCAGCCCCAGGCTGGGACTTACCCAAACTGGGAGCCGGCCCCCACGGTGCTGTAGGTGAAGGCTCGCTCACTCTCCCGCACCTTCTGGGACAGCAGGCTGGTCAGCGCAGGGAAGTAAACCCCTGGAGCAGGTGGAGAAGGAAGGGGCCATGCGGAGCTGTGTCCCAAGCCAAGTGGCCCACGAGGCCCACCAGGGCAGCAGGTCAAAGCATGAGAAATGGGCTGGAAGCACCAGGAGCCCTGGGTGATTGTCCAAGCCCAGGTCTCCTTCCTCCTTGCATTACCCACGGGACAGTGGATCTGGGCTTTTCCTGACACTTGGCCAAGGAGACACTCAGCTAGGGTGGTTGGAGGTGGTGTGGAGGGGGTCTATGCCAGCTCTCAAGGCCACAGGGCTCCAGAGTCCTGGAACCAACATGGGGAATCATGCACACACATGACAAGTGCACATACTAACACACAGAGTGCACGAATGTTGGGTGAGACCTGAACGGCCTTGAGGGACCACAGTGCCGGGTCCTGGCTGTGACATTGCCCTGTAGCTATGGGATATGTCACTGCAGGGAGGTGGGGGGGAGCTCGGGGCCTTCCTGTACCTTGCATTGAAACTTCCTGTGAAGCTATAATTATTTCAAACTCTAGTTTTGAAAATAAACAAACAAACTGTACTGGGGGCCTGCAACTGTTGCCTGTTACACTGGGTTTTTTCTCCAAAAGCACCCAGGAGAAGCTCAGAGACCAGGCACGGGACAGAACATGGCCCCCACCTTCCCTTTGGGACCCAGCACTGCCCACACCAAGTGCTGGTCATCCAGGGTAAGAATTGCCCCTGGACCCCTGGTCTTTTCATTGTAACAGGCCACACAGAGAAGTCCTTCTGTCTCCTAGGAGGATGGGGAGAAACAGCTGAGCTGACTGCTACCCAGCCGGGTGCTCAGTGGGCAGCCCCCAGCCAGGTGTCACAGAGCTCAGTCCTGCCTCAGCTGCAGGACGGACAGCACTAGCCATGGTCACGTGGGGTGAGTTAGAAGGAGCGCAGGTGCTGGACTGCCTGGAGCATGAGGACCACCTGTAGGCTAGGCTGATGGGCTGATCAGGAAGCAGGTAGAGGCCCAGTCCAGGATGTCTGAGATCCTGGCGGTGTGGGCTGGAAACAAGCCCACCCCTAGCCTGGGCTCTGGGAAGTGGGAGATATGGTAAGGAAGGGGGTGTATCCTGTCAGATGCCAGGCTGGGGTAGGGCAGGAGCTCGGAAGGTCACCCACCCCTGGAGGGAAGGCATGAGACCCTGCCACCACCACCCCCCCCCGGCCCCTAGAGGTCTTTGAGGAGGCCTATCTCCAGAAGTGTAATGTCCCCAAAGCATGAGACCCAGAGGTCTTGGGAATGCTGGTATTCCTCTGCCCACTGGCCCAGCCAGCATGGGGTATGGCCTCCAACTGGGCACATTCCCGTGGTGGAGTTGACAGCACCACGAGGCAGCCTGGTGGCCACCAGATCCCTGGAGCAGACTTTGTGGCAGGAGGACATGTGACATTAGAACATGCCAGCCAGCCTGTGAAGTGACTCTAGAAAGCAGAAAGTGCTCGGGTGCCAAGGCATCAGCGCACAGACAAACACTGGTGCAGGGATGTGAGACAGAGCTTCCTGCGTGCCAGTGGAAATGGTCCTCCACTGATCACCTGCCCCACTGGGCATGGCCTCACCAGCAACAGCCTTGGGTGCTGATGCACCCACTGTGATTTGAGGCAGACTTTGAGGCATACCATACACAGGCCCCCACACAAGGACACGTACGCTCACTCAGGAGCACCTGCCTGAACACAAGCCCATACACACAGGTACACACGCACACATACAGATATGCACACAATCCCTTGCTCTGCTGTGCTTGGGCCCCCTACCTTGGAGCAAGCCAGTGAGGATGCGAGAGAAGGTCATGAAGGCCAGGTGGGCACTGCCAAGGTGCGCGAGCAGGGGAGTGGCCACGGTGATGAAGCCCCAGGCAGAAGCCGAGAGCAGGATGACCTTCTCGCCGCCGATCCTGCAAGGGGGATGAATGGGTGGCCATGCAGAGCCATGTGGCCAGGCTGCCAGGATGGACTGGACTAGGAGATCCTGCTGAGGAGGGGGCCCGCCCGCCAAGCACCCCAAGACAGCTGAGTGCTGGCCCAGCCCACCCCAACTTGGACCTCGGGTCTCCCACTCCCCACATTCCCTTCCTAGGAGCCCCCTCCCCCAGCCTTGCCTGGGGGGTGGAGATTACCGGTCCCCCAGGTGGCCGCCCACCACCTGGGTCAGGCAGTAGCCCCAGAAGAAGCTGCTGAGCACAACGCCGGCCTCTTTCTTGTTCCAGCCGAAGTCCTGGCTCATGGAGGCGGCGCAGACAGGCATGCTGACGCGGGCGCAGTAGAGCAGGCATGTGCCCAGCAGCAGTGTCCCTGTCCATACCTGGCACTCGGGCCTGGGGAGAGAGAGGCTGATGTGAGGGACAGCTCAGCCACCTCTTGAACGCCCACCTGTCCATGTCTGGTGACTCCTGGGAGGAAGAGGCAGATGCTAGAAACGACGCATGAGGTCCCTGAAACAGCGGAGGTGGGAGCATGCGGTGGCCAGGGAGGGCAGGTTAATAAGCTGCGGTGGGGGAGATCCAGTGCTCCAGGACACAGGGACTCGGTTTCCACGGACCAAGTGTAACCCACCAAGTGGGCAACAGGCTGGCAAGAGGACCCCAGCTGAGGCAGAGTGAGGGTAGGAGCAGTGCCGTGGCCCCTGCAAGGCTCCCAGGAAAGCTGGGTCTGCTCAGCAGGGCACCCAGGGGAAAGTGGTGTGAGGTGGCCAGCATGCCGTGGAGGCCAGAGGCCCCATGGAGGAGCCTGGGCAGCAGGGAGGTAGCCCCGGCCTCCTAGGAAGGTTGCCAGACAATATCCATACGGGGACTGTCCTCCAAACTCCTGGCCAGCACTCCTCAATTATCAGTCACCAAATCAGAAGAAGCCAGAGACAGGAGCCCAGGGGCTCAGCGCCTATGGGACCTGGTCCCAGGTGGGGTGGGAAGAGGCATCCCAGGACATCAGGAAGAAGTGCAGGACCCAAGCAAGTGTGGCTCGGTGGCAGTACTTCCACAGCAGTCCATGGACAGTAACAAATGGACACTGATCTGGGATGTGAAAGGGGGACTCTGGTGTGGAGCACAGGGAAGTCTTTACTGGCTTCACGGTAGCTCTGTAAATCTGTGCGTGTACACTACGTCGCTTTAGTCATGTCCAACTGTTTGAGACCCTACTTTGGGACTATGACCTCCAGACTCCTCTGTCCATGGGATTCTCCAGGCAAGAATACTGGAGTGGGTTGCCAGGCCCTCCTCCAGGGGATCTTCCTGATCCAATCTACAACTGTTCTTAAAGATGAGACGGGGGTGGTGGGATTTTTAAATGAGAGAGAGAAGAGCCTCAGTGCCCTTTCTGTGGGGGGAGGGCACCACTAGTGACTTGTGATGTCTTTGTGCAATGTGGGGACATCCCCTGCAGGGGTCACAGCAGTGGCGGGGGAGGCCTTGAGGCAGCCTTGGGGTGCCTTGGGGATACTGCATACACCTGGGCTCACCTGCCTATCTGGGGCAAGGGTTCTCCTGGGGCTCCCACTGGGCATGGCCTCACCAGCAACAGCCTTGGGTGCTGATGCACCCACTGTGATTTGAGGCAGACTTTGAGGCATACCATACACAGGCCCCCACACAAGGACACGTACGCTCACTCAGGAGCACCTGCCTGAACACAAGCCCATACACACAGGTACACACGCACACATACAGATATGCACACAATCCCTTGCTCTGCTGTGCTTGGGCCCCCTACCTTGGAGCAAGCCAGTGAGGATGCGAGAGAAGGTCATGAAGGCCAGGTGGGCACTGCCAAGGTGCGCGAGCAGGGGAGTGGCCACGGTGATGAAGCCCCAGGCAGAAGCCGAGAGCAGGATGACCTTCTCGCCGCCGATCCTGCAAGGGGGATGAATGGGTGGCCATGCAGAGCCATGTGGCCAGGCTGCCAGGATGGACTGGACTAGGAGATCCTGCTGAGGAGGGGGCCCGCCCGCCAAGCACCCCAAGACAGCTGAGTGCTGGCCCAGCCCACCCCAACTTGGACCTCGGGTCTCCCACTCCCCACATTCCCTTCCTAGGAGCCCCCTCCCCCAGCCTTGCCTGGGGGGTGGAGATTACCGGTCCCCCAGGTGGCCGCCCACCACCTGGGTCAGGCAGTAGCCCCAGAAGAAGCTGCTGAGCACAACGCCGCCTCTTTCTTGTTCCAGCCGAAGTCCTGGCTCATGGAGGCGGCGCAGACAGGCATGCTGACGCGGGCGCAGTAGAGCAGGCATGTGCCCAGCAGCAGTGTCCCTGTCCATACCTGGCACTCGGGCCTGGGGAGAGAGAGGCTGATGTGAGGGACAGCTCAGCCACCTCTTGAACGCCCACCTGTCCATGTCTGGTGACTCCTGGGAGGAAGAGGCAGATGCTAGAAACGACGCATGAGGTCCCTGAAACAGCGGAGGTGGGAGCATGCGGTGGCCAGGGAGGGCAGGTTAATAAGCTGCGGTGGGGGAGATCCAGTGCTCCAGGACACAGGGACTCGGTTTCCACGGACCAAGTGTAACCCACCAAGTGGGCAACAGGCTGGCAAGAGGACCCCAGCTGAGGCAGAGTGAGGGTAGGAGCAGTGCCGTGGCCCCTGCAAGGCTCCCAGGAAAGCTGGGTCTGCTCAGCAGGGCACCCAGGGGAAAGTGGTGTGAGGTGGCCAGCATGCCGTGGAGGCCAGAGGCCCCATGGAGGAGCCTGGGCAGCAGGGAGGTAGCCCCGGCCTCCTAGGAAGGTTGCCAGACAATATCCATACGGGGACTGTCCTCCAAACTCCTGGCCAGCACTCCTCAATTATCAGTCACCAAATCAGAAGAAGCCAGAGACAGGAGCCCAGGGGCTCAGCGCCTATGGGACCTGGTCCCAGGTGGGGTGGGAAGAGGCATCCCAGGACATCAGGAAGAAGTGCAGGACCCAAGCAAGTGTGGCTCGGTGGCAGTACTTCCACAGCAGTCCATGGACAGTAACAAATGGACACTGATCTGGGATGTGAAAGGGGGACTCTGGTGTGGAGCACAGGGAAGTCTTTACTGGCTTCACGGTAGCTCTGTAAATCTGTGCGTGTACACTACGTCGCTTTAGTCATGTCCAACTGTTTGAGACCCTACTTTGGGACTATGACCTCCAGACTCCTCTGTCCATGGGATTCTCCAGGCAAGAATACTGGAGTGGGTTGCCAGGCCCTCCTCCAGGGGATCTTCCTGATCCAATCTACAACTGTTCTTAAAGATGAGACGGGGGTGGTGGGATTTTTAAACGAGAGAGAGAAGAGCCTCAGTGCTCTTTCTGTGGGGGGAGGGCACCACTAGTGACTTGTGATGTCTTTGTGCAATGTGGGGACATCCCCTGCAGGGGTCACAGCAGTGGCGGGGGAGGCCTTGAGGCAGCCTTGGGGTGCCTTGGGGATACTGCATACACCTGGGCTCACCTGCCTATCTGGGGCAAGGGTTCTCCTGGGGCAGGGGTGAGGTGAGGGGGTGGTCAGGAGAGTGGGGAGGCCTTGAGGCAGCCTTGAGGGGGTGTCCCGGGTGTCCTGCTTACACCTGGGCTCACCTTCCTAACTGGGGCAAGGGTTCTCCTAGGGCAGGGGTGAGGTCAGGGGGTAGGGGAGTAAGATGCTGCTCAGGTTGTGGGGAGGAGACAGGGCAGAGGCTTCAAGTCTGCCCCCCCACACCCCTAGACCTGGTGGAAAGGGGCCAAGGCATCAGTGCTGTAAGGCCTTGGGCAGGCTACTGGGCAGGCAAGGTCGGCAGGAGTGCACGGGCAGTTCTCAGAACAGTTCAGTCCAGTCGCTCAGTTGTGTCCAACTCTTTGCAACCCCATGAACCGCAACATGCCAGGCCTCTCTGTCCATCACCAACTGCTAGAGTCTACCCAAACCCATGTCCAAGAGAGGGAATTCCCCTGTGGTCCAGTGATCAGGACTCTGGGGTGAGGGGTGGG
>SJYC01026163.1:0-52611 GCA_006408675.1 Madoqua kirkii
TCTCTTATACACATCTCTTTCCCACGGGCCGAGAAACGAGATGGGGAGCCTTTCTGTGTCTCAGGCTTGCAGAGGCCCTGAGTAGGGGGAGGCTTAGGGGGACATCATCCAGCTGCTGCCCCCACAGCTGGAGGCTGTGGGGTTCTGCAATCCCACCAGTGGAGACAGACCTCCACTCGAGGGGACTTGAGGGGCATAAGCCCAGCCTGCTTCCCCAGAGGGTCGTGTTGGCCAGTTAGGAGTCTGAGAATTACCGTCCAAAGTGCTGTTAGCTCTGGACGAAGGGAATGGTCTGATGTGATGAGCAGCTCTCCCAAGGAGACACTTGGGTGCTACTCTGGAGCCCCTCTTTCCCTGGGCCTCAGTTTCCCCAGGTGCACTGGACCACAGATTTCATGCTGCGTTTTTGGTCTCTAGGTGCCCTGAGGAGAGGCAAGGATGGGACTCCTGGGCAGCATTCTGTGACAATTTACATTTTATATTAGAGCTTCCTATGAGTCCAGTGGGAAAGTGTTTTGTGCTGGGAAGGCCCTCCTTTCTGTACTCCTAGGAGCCATCCACTTGACTGGTTGGGGGCAGGTGCCCCCTTGGAAACTGCCTAGTGACCCTCAGTGACCAGGGAGAGGGCATCATGCCCCCACCTTCCTTTCTGGTTGGCAAAGTGTGACTGGAATGACTCAGAAGTGGGGATAGCAGCACAGTGGCTGATGGGGCAGGTCTGGCAGCTGCCTCTCTCTCAAGAGGTGCAGAACCCCACAGGGCAGGTTGAGGACTCTCCTGGGGCCTAGTGGCCCCAAATGGTAATTTTCTTGACAGAACCAGACTGTGAGTGGGGTGTGGGGGTAGGACAGGGGAGGGGCATCAGAAAGGCCAAGGAGGTCACAGGAAGCACTGGCTCAGCAACCCCAGAGGAGCTCAGGGACTGTCTCCTCTGGGGCTCCGACCGTGGAAATGATGCCTCCAGTCTCCCCCTCTTGCCCCCACTTTCCCAGCCAGGCATGGCAGGCCAGCTGGCAGGAGCGGCAGAGGACTGGTGAGTGCAGGTCCATGAGCCTCAGAGGTTGGTGCATGGTGACCTCCATGGCCTACAGGTGAGCCCTGAGAGCCCAGGCGCAGGGGAGCAGGGCTTCTAACTTCCACGAACAGCCATAGCTGGAAGGTACCTTTAAAAAGGAAGCTAGTGGAAATGATGCCTCCAGTCTCCCCCTCTTGCCCCCACTTTCCCAGCCAGGCATGGCAGGCCAGCTGGCAGGAGCGGGCAGAGGACTGGTGAGTGCAGGTCCATGAGCCTCAGAGGTTGGTGCATGGTGACCTCCATGGCCTACAGGTGAGCCCTGAGAGCCCAGGCGCAGGGGAGCAGGGCTTCTAACTTCCACGAACAGCCATAGCTGGAAGGTACCTTTAAAAAGGAAGCTTTGCTCCTTTCTGTGGCCAAAGCTACAAAGGGTCACCTGCATAGAGGGGACCGCGCCCCGGCACACCTGCTCCTCCTTTGGATGCAGTTTGCCAGCACTCCAGGAGCCTGGGTCTGTTTGCTCTCTGGGTGGGAAGTCCAGTGGGAAACCGGGGAAAGCTGGCTGAGACTGGCCTACTCTGGAAGGCTGGCAGGGAACCAAGAGGTCAGGAAAGGCATTAGCTTCCAGACCACCGGTTGGCCCTGAGCTTAAGGCGCCAGAATGGGGACCCCCACAGAAGCTGGGGGGCCGGGTGCTATGGGCTTCCTCCTAGGGCCCTGGAGGACCCGCAGCCTTGTCCCTGAGCTAGCAGGTAGTGCCGCTGGCCGGATGAAGGGACATCCTCCACAGGTGCTGGGGACACAGAACCAGCAAGTCTGCTGGTGCAGGTGACCCAGATGTGGCAACTGATTAGAACGCCAGACTCAGAATCCTGGTCTCCGACAGGGCTTGCTGGGAACATGTAAGGTCATGACAAGATCAGCCGTGAAAAGTCCAAAGACCTTCAGCCCCTCACTCTGCCCAGTCCTGAGTCTCGTCCATGCCAACTTTTCTAGAAACTTCTGCTTCCTGCCAAAGGCCCCCATGCCGAGAAGCACCCATGGTTGAGCAAACACAAGGTCACGTGGACCCTTGATTCAGAAAAGGGAACTGTGCTTGCTGCTGGGGACAGAGGGCAAGGGCCAGAGAGAAGCGGGGCTGAGGCTGCAGGCTGCCTTGTCAGGTATGTCCCTGGGGAACGGCCCTGCCTCTGGGTGGTCCACACGGCAGTCAGCAGCCACAAACAGTGGCCACAACCCTTTGTCAGTTCTCATTACCTTTAACCACACAGGGTGTGAACCACTCCACCCAGAACCCCACTGCCTGCCTGGAGGTGCTCCTTTCTAAACCAGGCAGGGAGGGAAGGAGGTGGTGAAGGCAAAGCCAGACTGTTACAAAGCAACTGGACTCTCTAGAAGCTCCAGCCCTCTGCCCATCTACCTGCAGAGCTCCTGTCACTTGGTTTGGCTTCTGGATCAGGGCTCCTGGGTCAGCTCCAGGGAGGAGGCTTGCCTAGACAACCAGCAGGGTGGGGAGGGAGCAGGTGACTGGGAGGCAGGTACATCCAGTGGGCAGCCCTCCTGGGTACCTGGCACCTGGTGAGTAATTGGGGCTCTAGAGCTCCCCCGTCCCTGGGCCCTGTCCTTGGGGAGCCCCTGGCTCCTCAGGTCTTCCTGTGACTGGCTTTGGGAGGCTGGGGAAGGGGAAGGCACAAGGCAGGCCCACGGGGATGCAGAAGTGGATATGAACCAGCCCTGGGAGCAGGGCCAGTTCAGGGGAGGCAGGGCCTGATGTTCACTAACTTGGGGACCTCAGCCCCACTAGAACAGGAGGGGGTCCTCTTGCTCCTGGTCACTGTGTGAGTCATGCTGGGGGCAGAGCCCCCAGCCCAGGGCCATGACCTGCCCAAGCTCTCCCTGTATGGTGAACCCCCACCCCCAGGGGACTTTATGTGCATCACACAGCTGGCACAGGAAGGCAGGGGTCAGTGTCTGCTGCAGGTTCCAGCGTAGCCCCTTGCCCCCAGCCCACTGACTGTGTCCTACAGGTGACCTTCGGGTGGGTGGGCACGAAGATGTGTATAAGAGACAGGTGTGGTTGTGAGCTGGGAGGCCCTGCCCCCAGCCGTCCCATCCCACCAAGACCCAACCTGGACTGCAGACGGGGCACTGGGGAACTGGGCCCTGGTTGGAAGGGAGGCAGCAGAGAGGTACGTGGCCCCTCGGCGGAGCAAAGGTGCCACCGGCGGGAGCTGTCTCTGCTCAGGACGCCCGCACCCTCCCCTGACCATCCCCGACGCGCGGCCCCACCTGGACCACTGGGTGTCCTCGGCCTCGTCCCTGCGGGTCTTGTCCGGGGACGGCTGCATCGGGCGTGGACGGCGCGGGCGCAGCGTGTCCGGGGACGCTCCCGCCCGGCCCAGCCACCGGGCAGCGCCGCCCAAGTCCACGTGTCAGTCCCAGCGGCACTTCCGTCCGGCGCGCTCCCAGGATGTGTCGCCCCCAGACAGCCACCGCGGGGGGCGGGCGGGCAGGGCGGGGCCCTCAACTTGGTACCCGCCCCACTCACATCCGTCTGGGAGGCCTGGCGCTCCCGCGGGCGGGGCAAACCCCTGCGCGCCCCGGGGCCTCCTCGCTGCCGCCACGGACGTCCGGGACAGACGGCGCGGGCGCTTCCCCTGCAGCCGGCCGGAAGGATGGGGTTGTGGAGGGCTTGAGCCGGCGGTGATCCTGGCGGGCAGCCTGCATGCTGTCCACACATGGGGGGCTCCTCACCTCGTAGGGCTGTGCACACCTCAGGTGAGAGTTGGGGTTGGTCTCATCCACTGCAAGGGGAGCAAGACTGGACTGGAAGGGAACCAGTTTCAAAATGGTCTTTGAAGGTGGGCTTTGGCCCTGGGACCCTGGAGCCGCAGGGGAAGTCTGGCGATCCAGAGCCCATGGAGGGGACCAAGTGTTCTGACTCCTGTCAGGTGCCAGGCCTCGCTGTCAGATCCCTCTCTTGGGATTCTGCTGACTTCAGAAGCCTTGACGCCTAGGGGTGGTGGGCACAGCCACAGAGAGGCAGCAAGTGGACTTCTGGGCAATTCTGCTTTTCCCAGCTGCTGCCTCTTCACACCCACAACCCCACCTCCACCCCACCACCCTGGATCCATCCCCTACATGGCAGCCTGGTGAACCTGGCCAGGTCACACCAGAAGGAGGCCCTCTGAACAAAACCTAAAACACCCTACCCCTTGGCCTTGGCCTTCCCCTTCCCCCAGCTCCTTCTGTGCAGTGGTGCCCACCACAGGCCTGGCTTGCCCTCCTCCACACATGCTAGCAGCAGAGGGCGCTTCTTCCACCCGTACGATGCTCAATGGGACAGAAAGACTGTGTGGAGAGAGCAGTGCTCCCCCAAATAACCCAGGACTGAGGAAAGTGTGAGAATCCTTGCGAAATTCTACCTGGCAGCTGCCACCCACTACCCCAGGAGCTTTGATGGTGATTTAAAAATTTTATTTTTGGCTGCATTGGGTCTTTAAAAAAATTTTATTTACTTTAGGCTGTGCTGGGTCTTTGTGGCTGCACAGGCTTTTCTCTAGTTGTGATGAGTGGGGGTTACTCGTCGTGGCGTGTGGGCTTCTCATCGTGGTGGCGTCTCTTGTGAAGCACAGGCTCTAGAGCATGCAGGCTTCAGTAGCTGTGGTGCTTGGGCTCAGCAGTCGTGGTTCCCAGGCTCTGGAGCACAGGCTCAATAGCTGTGGTGCACTCAGTTGCTCCGTGGATCCATCGGGGATCCAACCCCTGTCTCCTGCATAGGCAGGTGGATTTTGAACCGTCACCAGGGAAGCCCTGTGTTGAGACTTCGCTGTGGCATGCAGGATTTCTCACTGCAGTGTGCAGACTTCTCTATAGTTGTGGCATGCAGGCTCAGCAGTTGCAGCACGTGGACTTACTACTCACCCCACAGCCTGTGGGATCTTAGTATCCTGGCCAGGCATCAAACCTGTGTTCCCTGCATTGGAAGGTGGGTTCTTAACTACTGGACCACGAGGGAAGTCCCTGATGGTGATTTTATATGAAAACCTAGAGCCGCACCATGGGGGACATTTGTCATTTGCTTACCCACAGCCCCTCTGCTCCTGGAGCTGTGCATGAACAAAACACAGAGAGGAAACCAAGAGGGCAAGGAAGGGTGGCTTCTGCCATGGATGGGCTGGGAAGTGTCCCCGCAAAGACCTGTGCATCAAGTCTGAGAGCAGAGAATAAGCAGGGCATGTGGGTGGGGTGGGCAGAGGCCCAGGGCAGCTTCCAGGACCGCAAGGAGCCTGGTGGATGAGGGGACAGGAAGGGGGACAAAGCAGTGGGGAAGGGCAGGCTCATGGGTCTTGGTGGTCAGGTAGAGACCAGCCAGGGCTCTGACACTGGAAGCCCCAGAGGGTCACAGGATCATCCTGGCTCCCGAGAGGACCCCTCAGGATGGCCAAGGCATAGGCAAGGAAGGACAGGCCACTGCAGTACTCCAGGCCCAAGGTGAGGAGGCTTTGGCTAGTGGGGAACAAGAGGTGGAGGGATCCTTGGAATGCACAGAGGCCAATGGAGGGCCAGGGGTGAGCATCTGACCCCTTCCTGAGCCTCTGAGCTGGACAGGGCCAGCCTCCATGAGGCAGAAGATCTGAGTGTCAGCTAGGGCCACTAGACCATGTGTCCCAACCTGAGAGGAAGCCATGCTCAAGTTGGCAGCAGCTGGACACACCTCCAGCTTCCAGTAACCTCTGTGAGGGACCTCATATCCAGCCAACCCACTGTTCCTAAGTTTCAAGGTGGAGAGTGATCAGTGGGTCGTGCACAAAGACTAGCCCTGGCCCCCAATGCTCGTGACAGCTGTTCCGGAGGTGCCCACTGGTGTTGGGGCCTCGGCTCTTACTCGTTTGGGGCCTGTGCACCTTGCATGAATTCTACTTCCAGAGTTGCACCCGAGATACACCACAAAAGCCTCACTGCTATGCCATGACCTCACCTTCCTCAGCCTCCAGACCTGTCCTTACTGCGCAGCACAGATGGGCTGCTACACCTGGCACAACTTCTGGTCAAGTGCAGCCCTGCTGGACCATGGCCTGGGGTCCCCGGGGTCCCCGCCACTTCTGGCCCCTGTGCAGCCCAGTCAGCACTTGGGGAAAGCACAGATGTCACGCTGCTGTAGGAAAGCTGCCCACCACGTGCTTGCTCTGCATGTCTGTCTTCAGGGGGCATCCTGGCTGGACGGCAGAGCCAGCCTTACAGCCACCAGGCACACCTCTGGCATTTCAGTCCACGACAGGACCCATCCCAACCAACAGCTGTCTTTTCTAGAAGCTGGAAACCTTGATTCAAATAACAAAATACAGTATTTCTCATGTGCCTTCCAATAATCCCTATGCTTCGGAAGAATCCAAGCTAGGGGTCATTACTCATGTGACTTTACAATATCAGGAACACAGAGCACCACTGTGGGATCTTAGTATCCTGGCCAGGCATCAAACCTGTGTTCCCTGCATTGGAAGGTGGGTTCTTAACTACTGGACCACGAGGGAAGTCCCTGATGGTGATTTTATATGAAAACCTAGAGCCGCACCATGGGGGACATTTGTCATTTGCTTACCCACAGCCCCTCTGCTCCTGGAGCTGTGCATGAACAAAACACAGAGAGGAAACCAAGAGGGCAAGGAAGGGTGGCTTCTGCCATGGATGGGCTGGGAAGTGTCCCCGCAAAGACCTGTGCATCAAGTCTGAGAGCAGAGAATAAGCAGGGCATGTGGGTGGGGTGGGCAGAGGCCCAGGGCAGCTTCCAGGACCGCAAGGAGCCTGGTGGATGAGGGGACAGGAAGGGGGACAAAGCAGTGGGGAAGGGCAGGCTCATGGGTCTTGGTGGTCAGGTAGAGACCAGCCAGGGCTCTGACACTGGAAGCCCCAGAGGGTCACAGGATCATCCTGGCTCCCGAGAGGACCCCTCAGGATGGCCAAGGCATAGGCAAGGAAGGACAGGCCACTGCAGTACTCCAGGCCCAAGGTGAGGAGGCTTTGGCTAGTGGGGAACAAGAGGTGGAGGGATCCTTGGAATGCACAGAGGCCAATGGAGGGCCAGGGGTGAGCATCTGACCCCTTCCTGAGCCTCTGAGCTGGACAGGGCCAGCCTCCATGAGGCAGAAGATCTGAGTGTCAGCTAGGGCCACTAGACCATGTGTCCCAACCTGAGAGGAAGCCATGCTCAAGTTGGCAGCAGCTGGACACACCTCCAGCTTCCAGTAACCTCTGTGAGGGACCTCATATCCAGCCAACCCACTGTTCCTAAGTTTCAAGGTGGAGAGTGATCAGTGGGTCGTGCACAAAGACTAGCCCTGGCCCCCAATGCTCGTGACAGCTGTTCCGGCCGTGCCCACTGGTGTTGGGGCCTCGGCTCTTACTCGTTTGGGCCTGTGCACCTTGCATGAATTCTACTTCCAGAGTTGCACCCGAGATACACCACAAAAGCCTCACTGCTATGCCATGACCTCACCTTCCTCAGCCTCCAGACCTGTCCTTACTGCGCAGCACAGATGGGCTGCTACACCTGGCACAACTTCTGGTCAAGTGCAGCCCTGCTGGACCATGGCCTGGGGTCCCCGGGGTCCCCGCCACTTCTGGCCCCTGTGCAGCCCAGTCAGCACTTGGGGAAAGCACAGATGTCACGCTGCTGTAGGAAAGCTGCCCACCACGTGCTTGCTCTGCATGTCTGTCTTCAGGGGGCATCCTGGCTGGACGGCAGAGCCAGCCTTACAGCCACCAGGCACACCTCTGGCATTTCAGTCCACGACAGGACCCATCCCAACCAACAGCTGTCTTTTCTAGAAGCTGGAAACCTTGATTCAAATAACAAAATACAGTATTTCTCATGTGCCTTCCAATAATCCCTATGCTTCGGAAGAATCCAAGCTAGGGGTCATTACTCATGTGACTTTACAATATCAGGAACACAGAGCACCAAAATATTGTCATGTTTTATTTATTTCAAGGCACTTTCCACCAGAAAGTGTAAAAAAGAAGAAATAAACTACCCTGGTAAAACACATTTTAACAGACATGACAGCGAGATCCAAATGAGACGAAGTAGAAAAATCAATATACTTAATGTTCATTACCTTGAAATGCTTGCTGAAAAAAAAAGACTGCAAAAGGAGGAAACAGAAAAGTGCAAAGCCGCCTCTTTAAAGATTTCCAGCCCATGGGGAAGGAACCACACTCTCTATACACAGGCAAAGAACCCAACAGCACCATCTGAATTCTCCACATCTCACTAGCACCCAGCTCATATGGGTCTTCGCACTCAGTGGTCAAGCCCCTCACTAATGATGAACTAGCCAGCAGCACTTCTCTTAAGCACTCGACACTTCCCACACGTGACAGGCCCTCCACAGGTCCCCATAGTTTATGGATGATTCTTACCCAGTAATATACATTTCAAACCCACTATTTTGAAAAATGTCAGACTGATTGTATGTTAATGATGCACATAAATTATCTTATATACAGTAATAGTAAAGGATAGGAATATGCTGAATTACTTCGTGCTTTTCGAGAAGTGTAATTTTACCTCGATTTTCCTAATATTTTTCTTCAGCTTCTGCTGTATTTAACTATCACCTGAAGATCAAAGGCCCCTTTCTTCCTACTTTAATTCCCAAATCTTAAGAGGAAATGATCATACAGAAAGGTCATATCTGAGTTGATGACTGAGACAGAGCTGAAGCTCATCACTTCTGGGGGTGAGCAAAGGACCCCTCCCAGTGCTCACAAGGCCCAAAGGACAGCTCTCAGGGCCAGTCTAGGGCGTGATGGTCTCCTGATGATCTACAACGACCTCAGCGCTTTTGCCTTTGCTGTGACTGGGGAGGGAAAACTCTGCCTGAAGCTGTACTCACTGAAAACCAGTGACCTGCAGCCTCCAACTGTGGCCGGAAGTGAGTGGGGAGAGGAGCTGAAGCCAGAGACCCTGCGGGACAAACACGAGTATGTGGGGATGTGACCGACGCCCCATAGCCGGAGCAGACCTGACCTCCCCGAAGACCTACCCAGCCGAGCACCAAGGCCAATGGACTCTCCATATTCGTCTGCTGATGGTGTGCATCTCTGCGGAGCCCAGGTGCCAGCACAGCCCACCCTGTGGAAAGGATCAGGTGAGAACTGAATCCCAGCCACGCAGGTGCTCCCACCAGAGGATGTGTCAGGGTCACCAGCCCTGAGGAGCTCTGCACGCCAGGGCCCCTCCACCTTCACCAGCCTCACTGAGGGCTGGCAGCTCTGCACTGGCACTCTGGGCCACCTGCCCCAAACCCCAACACCCGAGCCTGCACTCAGGACTCACTGACAGGAGTGGGCACCAGGCAGGGGACAGATATGAAGGAATAGGAGCTGGATGTCTGCCAGACTGGCTGACAGAGTGAGAGGCAGAAGTGCAGGTCACAGAGCCCACTGTACCACAGCACATGCCTGGCACTGTCACATGTCACCGGGAGCTGCCCCTTTCTGGCTGTACCAGACAGTGTCACTACGGTCACCCCAGGGAAGATACCCCAAAAGCAAAAGTTGTGCTTGAGATGATGAACACTTCTGAGAGACCATTATGGTCATTCTTGAAATTAAGGAGAAACCTTTATTTTCAACAAAAGTGCCCAGGAGAGATGGTTCATTGATCCACTAGGAAAGAGTCTCTCACCACTTACAGCACCAAAATATATATTTAAAAAATTAAAAAACACACAGCCCGCCCCGCATACACACACGCACACACCCATCTCCCCCAAAGCCACACGACCCAGACCAAACAGGAAGACAACCAAACTTAGTGCCCTCGCACAAAAGAAGTCTCTGAATTGGGATTTACAAATTCATATAGTCTTTCCTATGAAAAAACAAGAACAAACCAAAAACCAAAGAGGGAAAGAAAACACTTCTACACAAAGGCCGGCCGAGATGGGGTTAGGAGGACATACTGCCCTCCTGGGTGCTGACAGAGCGAGATGGCCATCAGTGCTGCCCAGTGCTCTGAGTGGGGCCTTGAGTGGGCTAGCGGCCCTAAGATAAGGCGCCTTCACGAGCTCAAGTGCCCAGAACGCTGAGCACAGGCCATGGGGCAGTCCTCGCCGGCCTTCCAGAAGAGACGTTATCTTGCACTGGGAGTTTTCCAGTGCTTAAAAGGGCCACTTTTCCCTTTCAAAATGATGCTGGGTCAAAAACAAAACAAAACCCACAAACAGTAAAAGAAGGGAGAAGAGAGTTCTCTGCTGCCATAAAAATCTTCAGTCCCAGGTGGTGCCCGCGGGCCCGGGGCCATGCAGCGGGGCCCCACGCAGACTACTTGGGCTCTTCAATCACGCCTTTGCTGAGGTCTGTCATTTTGGGGTATTTTACTTTCTTCTGGTCCAGCTCATTCTGAGCCCAAAGGAGTAATTTCAGCAACTTTGCCAGCTTGGGTGTTGACTCACGATTCTCGTAATCTAGGACAGCTTGGTTCACTTCACTCCACACCTAGAAAATGGACAGCCAATAAAAACCACCTCACACACAGAGCACCTGCAAAAAGGATTCGTTATAAGATGCATCTTATACGTCTTCAAAACCATTTTTACATGAGAGGCTGGCTACTTATTTAAACAAACACGAAGCCTGTGACCGTTGGGCACTGTGGGGATGTAAAACACAGTCCTTGCCCAGAGAGGCACACGGTATGGTCAGCAGATGTCACATCCGGCCTGGGCATGAGGGAACTGGCAGGGAGGAGACACCAGTTCCACCCAACAAGCCCTAGGAGGACACCTGATGCAGACCCCAAGGACACCCTCCTTTCAGGGCAGTCAGGGCAGTGGGGAGGGGACTGCGGTCGGGGAGCTGCCCTGCTGGTGGGAACACAGAGGCCGTGACAGTGCAAAAGTATCCAAAGCAAGTGTGGGGTTTTCATCAAAAGATACCTTAGAGTTTCCACACAGTAAGCCAGCTCAGATTAAAAAAAAAAAAACCAGACAAAGAGGCTTAACTATCGTTTAAGGGTCTCAACACCTTGGGCTCTTAGTATGTCACAAGTAAAGTGTGGGGGCCTCCCAGCAGTGTCCCGGTCACACCACACACACCACCCCATTTCTTTGGAAATCCTGCCCTGGATATCCACAGAAGGTGTGGACAGAAGCCCTCTGGAGCCCACCTTCTGCCTCTGCATCATGTTGAGCAGGTCTCCGAAGGGTGAGTCCTCAGGGTTGTCAAAGGCCAGCAGGGCCAGTGTGCGCTCCATTTCGGTCAGACACTCGCGGCTTTCCTCACCCTGCTCAGCCAGCTGGGTCTGCGCAAACTCCAGCGCCGCCTCTGTCTCCCGCTGGCGGATCAGCTCGATCAGGTGTTGTTGCTGGTTGGGTGCCAGGCAGACAGGGTGAACAACTTGCACCCAGCCAGTGACAGCCTCCACCCCAGGGCTGCACCTGCTTCTTATGAAAAGGGCCTCTCAGAGGACAGAGTTGTTGAGTACTCCAAGCTCCTGACTTTGCATTTTTAAAGCAAGAAACAGCTTCTGAGATACATGGCAGCTAACTTGAACCCCTTCCCTCATCAATTACAGCAATATTCTGATGAAATTAGCCTCATTACCTCTCAATAACAGCAAACAGCCATTCCCAGGCTTTTTGGAAAAGGAAACAGCCGTCCCCAGGCTTTTAGGAAAAGGGATCGGCTACCCACTCCAGTATTCTTGGCCTGGGTAATTCCACGGACAGAGGAGCTTGGCGGGCTACAGTCCACAGGGTCACAAAGAGTTGGACATAACTGAGTGACTTAACATGTCCACTTGCCAAGCTTTTAGCCACCAAGGACCTGTTTAGTGGAAGACAATTTTTCCACGGACTGGGGTAGGGCAGGGATGGTTTGGGATCACTCAAGCACGTTATGTCTATTGTTGTCTGTTATTTCTAATGTTAATACTGCCTCTGACCTGATAGGAGGTATCGGTCTGTGGCCCAGAAGTTGGGGATGGCTAACATGAAGAACCTTAATTCATCAAGTGTCCACAAGCAACTCACTTGCAGATGGAAGTAGAGATAGCGGTTTGTGTCCAGCAGCTCCGGGTGGAGGCTGTTGATGAGTGCAATGGCTTCCTGAATCTGGCCTTTCAGTATCATCTCACGGATTTTGATTCGCTCGTCAAGTGTTTCTAGATCAACACTGGGTTCAATCCCAGATTCCATTCGAAACTTCTCCGCTGCCTCCTTAAAGCCCTCTGGAAAAGAAAACTACCTTCACTGCTCGGAAAATCAGCAAGATACCAACACCAGGGCTTTTTATCTCTAGAAAGCCCATCCTCTGTGACTGAAAACCTCTAGTGAGAACTGCACTTTCTTGGGATGTGGGATTAACACCTCTGCAACTTACCAGCTACGCTCACTTCCTTTCCTTCCACCTGCACCGCCCCCCACTCCGGCTCCAACTTCCAGTCAGGGGAGGATGGGCGTTGAGGTCCCCCCGCACTGGGGTCCAGGCCTGTGTGGAGAAGCTGCCAGCCTGCTCCAGGGGCAGCATGGTGCCTTCCCACTGTGAATGAGTACACAGTTTTTCAATCTCAGAGACTGATGGGGGCCGAGGCCACTGGGAACTCCAGGAAGGAGACTCACTTTCTGGAGACATGCAGGTTTTCTCACCTCTGCAGAGTGACCCTCTCCTCCACAGGGTCAGGAGGATGGGGTGTTATCACAGAGCACTTGCATTTCCTTCCACAGGACCACCCCCCCCCTTTCTTCTTTTGACTTGGACACACCTTCTGAAACAGTCCAGTATCATTTACCAAACTGGCCAGAAGAGATTAATTACCTGGACTTTAAATGTACTTTTGCACATTGTTAATGATGTAGATAAACTGCAAACATGTCAAAGGCTAAGAACTAGGTTTTTTCTTTAGGTTTCAGAGACCTGGAATCATGATTTCATCTCCAGAAGAGAACCTCTCTTTAAAATGGCAGTTACAAGTTTGTTACAAGAGTGTTTCCATGATGCCTGAACGCAATCTAACTTTCAGCACCCTCCAGTGGTAAAGTCCTGCTTGTGAGCCCAGAAAGGGAGAATGGTGCCCAAGAGGCAGCACCCGCAGCACAGCCCTCACCTGTGACCAAGTAGTTCATGATGAGACGGTTCATGTCTGCTCGTTGGACATGTAAGTTATTGAGCTTTTCCATCCACTCATCCTTTGTGATTTCATCAGGTTTTTCTGTGTAACTCATTCTGATTTATTTCTACAGGGAAAAAAGTAATATTTTAAAAATTGGTGAAGAATTCTCACAGTTGTGATTATTTCAGATATAGACACAGTGGCCAGGAATCAAAGGGTAGAGAGGGAAGACACTTAAAATGTGGAAAACAGCACATGCAGAGGGCCTGAGACTCAAACACAGGCTCAGGGACCAGAGAGAAGGTTGGGGGGTTCAGAAGGCAGGATGAACATGAGGAAGAGCCAGGAGTCTGAGGACCGGGAAGTCAAGAGGTCAGTCCAGGTCAGATGAAGGCCCTCCAGGCCCAGGAGCAATCTATTAATAGATGGAAACTCCTCTAAGCACAGGGTGGCATGGAGAGGTACAAGCTGAAGATTCACCTGCTGTGTATGCTCAAGACAAGCCATCTCGCACACTCTCCAGCCTGACAGAAATGAAGCAGCCTGACAACACCAAGTGCTCACACAGACATGTGCGTGGTCTCTTGAGCCTCTTTACCCTGTGGTCAGAACAGACTGCACAGCAACACACTCAGCACCACTCTGCAAGGCTGTGCATATGTACTCTGCTCCTAGCCGGCGGCTCTTCTGCTAGCCAGGACCCCGAAAAACAACCTACTGTGTCCCAGACACAGACACCCTGTGCTCAGGGTCACTGTTCAGGATGGCAGCACTATGGAGACTGCCCACCTAGGAGTTAAGTTAGTCAACAGCAGCAGGGACAAACAAATGATGGTTCATAGACTGTAGTCCCAAAGGACCAAAGCCCTGGGGCAGACCAGGTTCTGACTTCAGAGTTGTTCAGGTAGTACAAAGACTATTTGGTACACATATCACAAGACATCCTCCCAGGGGTCTGCGGCAGCACCTCATGATTGGACATGACTGCTTCAGTGAAACGCATGAGGATCACACCCAGTGGAACAGAAGTTACTAAACAGGATCGGGTTCTGCCATGAAATCAATTAAAAACAAGACCCAAAACTTTTGGCTTTCAAAGTTTTGTGGATATTAGGGGCAATGACTGTATCAATAGAATAGAATTTACCAAAGCAGTTAAAATACATGAACAGGCCCACACAGGGGACTTAGAAACCAGCGCATGAAGAGGGCAAGTTGCAGCAGAGACCCAAGGGCAGAATTTTTTAAAGAACAAAAACAAAACAAGTTATACAATTTTTACTTAGCAGTAAATACATTCATAGCAAAAACCATTTGTTATTTTCTCAAGTAAGAGCATGAACCCTGAAACTCAGGAGGTGGTTACCACGGGGAGGTGGCCCTGGGAGCCCCAGGAGGGGTGTCAGGATGGGTGGTGAGCCTACCCACTGTCCACTTCAGTTTTATCCGTTGTAACTGACATAGATATTGTGGATATTATTTTATATAAAGCAAAGCACGTGCTCAACTTCCTTAATAAGTAAAAGCAATTTAAAAGATGGCTCTGGTTTCCCAGTGGACATGGGATGACTGTGGGGTGGTGAGCACGAAGAGCTGAGCAGGAAGACCAGTGAGGAGCCACCCAAACAAGAGGACAGCAGTGGAAGAACCACAAGACTCTGTGGACTGAGCCAATGGGCCTTGCTGCTGGACTCAGCAGGAAAGTATAAAAGAAGATTCCTGGACCATGGAGGGGTTTCAAGCTTGAGACCTTGGAGAATGGAGTCCCAAATGAGGAAAGACTGGGAGAAGAACAGGTCTGAGGAGTCGGGCGAGTTTGGGGTGACTATCAGACTCACAGTAGGGGAAGTCAGCAGGCACCTGGATTACAGGTCCCCAGTTGGGCGATGGAAACATTAATTAGGGCAATGTCCACCACAAAATGACTGAAAGCCAAGAGTTCACCAGAGATCGCCCAGGGAGACAGTGTCTGTGGGGAAGCAGAGGGGAGCAAGATAAAGTCCTCGGCACGGGGGTGGGGGTTGGCGGGGGGGGGGGAATGCCATGCCCAACTCTGATCCGCCTTAGAGAACTTGTCTGAGACAAAACCAAGGGGCCATCCCTCATACAAGGTCATTTCTCTAAGCTGCGGCCACTAGCGCACTCTCACTCATGGGCGACAGAGCAGTACTGAAAAGTTAACAACTTTGAAGAACCGACCCATTCTGTTTTGTGCAGGAAAAACTGAGCACTTAAACATCCCATAAACAGTACGGACGGCGAGGAACCCTTCGCCCCACGAGCAACGTCCTGTCTCAGCAGCTCAGTGTCTGCTCCAATGCGGTCCTGGTGCAAACAGTTCCCGCCGCAGACCTGTGCGACTTGTGGAGAACTATCACCTCCCAGCAGGCGTCGCCGCCCCTCAAAACACGCTCCATCAACAACACCGAGTACACGCCCGGACTCCGCCGCCTTAGGAAGAGGAGACCGTTTGGACCTAGAAACTCTTGAGGGCGCCGCCTCCCCCGAGAACGCGGCCCGAGGACACCTGCTCGGATATCCGAAACCTGCAGGCCCCCTGCACGGTCGGCCGGCGGGCGCAACCTCGCAGTCCAGTCAGCCTCCTCACCGGCCCGCCTCGATCCCTCCCTGGCCACAACCCCACTCCAACCCTCCGCCTCCCGGCCGCCGCACTCCGGCGGGGAAACTAGGCCCGGCCGCCTTGGCCCTCCGCGGCCATCTTACCGTGCGGATCCCGCCTGCCGCGCTGCGCGGTCTCCGCGACCGCTCGAAGGGCCGGGCGGGGCCGGGGGGGAGGGGGAGGTCGCAGCGCAGGGGTCTGGGAGGCGGAGGCGGGGGCCGCGGCGGAGGCGGAGGCGGGGGCGGGGAACGGGAGGGCAGACACACCGGCGGCCGCCCCCTTAGCCACTTCCCGCGAGATCTCGAGATCGCGAGTCGGCAGCCAATCAAGTGCCTTCACGAGGGGGCGGGGTGCGGCGGCCGCCCGGAAACGCGAGACTCCAGCTTCCGTCCTTGCGCAGAACTCCCTTCACGGCGCCTTCGCTCTACGGATTGGCGCGAGAGTCAAAAGGCACCGGCTGGCTCTGGGTAAGATGGCCGCCGTGGAGGCGTCGTTGTAGGGTAACTTCGCGCCGAGACGGCGACATCTAGACTATTGTTTATTTTTCTTGCCTATCAATTAATTACACATATTTAACTGTATTTTGATTTATATAGTGGCTTTGAGCTTGTATCTCTTTACATTTTTTAATGATGGTCCCAGGTATAACAATATATAGACACCTTATCAGAAAGTACTACGGTCATCATTCTATCAGTTTGGTGAAGTATAAAAATGTGACTTCACTTTACATCTCTTTAACTTTCTACACTCACTATATACTTGTCTTAATTAGAAACCACATTAAAAAATAATTTAGAAAGCTCAAAAGGAAAAGAAATGTCTAATGTCATTTTGTGACAAATTTCCTTAGTTTTCCTTCATCTGAGATTATTTTGGTTTTTCCCTTCATTCTTGTATTAAGACAGAATCCTGGGGGTAACCTCAACCTGAATGGTAGAGTAAGGACTTGCACAATTCCATTCTGCCATGACAGCAATGGGAACACTGGGAAAATACTAAAATACATATTTTCAGAAGTTTGAAATTAACCAAAGCTTGCAACCATCTAGAAGTGGCTCTTTAAGAAAAAAAGCTGGACCGTGGTAAGAACAGGGGACTGTGGCATTTTAGCTTGTCCTTTCCCTATAACTCTCTCTTCATATTCATAGAATTCTTGAAAAGTTTCTACCATCAGTGAAGTCATAAAACTTAACAGTCTAGGGGCCACTGACATGGACACGAAAGGCTTGGACCTCCCCAGGAGTCCTGCACCCACATAATTGTCATACATTGCCTGTCTGAAAGTTCTCTAGAAACCCCAGCTTACATTGCTTTCCTTTATTTCACCACTCTCAGGGGAATGGATAAGTAAACTGTAGTACATCCAGACAATGGAATATGATTCAACACTAAAAAGAAGTGAGCTATCATGCTATGAAAAGACATGGAACAACTTTAAATGCATATTATGAAGAGAGAGGCTGCTTGAAAAGGCTATACCATGAACTACATGACATTCTAGAAAAGGGAAAACAGTGGAGATACTAAAAAGATCAATGGTTGCCAGGGTTTGGGAGAGAATGAGTAGGTAGAGAATGGGGAATTTTCAAGACACTTAAAATACTCTTTATGATATTGTAATGATGAACACATGTCATTAAACATTTGTCCAGACCCATAGAATGTACAACACCAGGAGTGAACTCTAAGGTAAACTTTGAACAGATGATTAGATGTGTCAAAATAGGTTCTTCAGTGGCAATAAACGTACCATTCTGGCAAAAGATGCTGTAAATGAGGGAGACCGTACAAATTGAGAAGAGCAGTACTCAGTAGTTCCAAGATATGTTAACTCTCCATATACACCACCATCACCCATTCTGGATTAGTACTTTATTGGATATCCAAGATGTTCCTAATGGTGTCCCATGTGAAGGCAGTGATTAGAGATCCTAAGCTGGTCACCCAGCAGTGGCTGGAATAATAGGCAAACACAATAGGTGTTCAACATAGCATCAGTATCTCCGATTCCTTTCATCTTTTTTCCCCTCCATCCTTGGCATGAAGCTTCCATTCTCACAACTCCTTGTGGTAAGAATGTCTAACTATATTGCAATAACTGCAGACCAAAGTAAACCTGAAGGAGAGAGGGAGGCTGGACCATGCAGAGTTTTATCTGGGCATACTGCCACATATAACAGTGTGGGTCATGACTTTGTAAGAGAGAAAAAAAATGAAAATGTACCCCAGCAATCTCTGTCACAACTCTTAAAGAAATGTGAAGTGGGAACAGGTATCTGTGCCTTTAGCCTTCCTTTTTGAAACATAAAATATTTTACCTGTGGTCATATTCATACAAAATAATTGTACTTCTCACTTTTCACTTCCTCATTTTCTCTTTATTGTCCCAGAACCTCCAATTCATTTTTGAACAATACCTCTGAGTTGATAATTTTCCAATTAATTATCCCATCCTAGATGACTTTGCGTTTTTACTGAAAATAAGCTTTTAAAAAGTTATGAACCTCTGAAGATGGAAAACCAGGCCTCCGTCAATGTTTGAGCAGAGGAGATGAAGAAAGAATAGATAAGTTATTTCTGCACTAGGTATTGTCTAGTCTGTCTACACTAAGACTAGAGGTGCATTTTCACAGGGTAAAATGCTATTGAGAGTGAAAAATAAAAAGTTTAGTTGCTCAGACATGTCCGCCTCTTTGTGACCCCATGGAACTGTAGCCTGTTAGGCTCCTCTGTCCATGGGATTCTCCAGGTAAGAGTACTGGAGTGGATAATCATTCCTTTCTCCAGGGGATCTTCCCAACCCAGGGATCAAACCTGAATCTCCTGCATTGCAGGAGGATTCTTTACTGTGTGAGGCACCAGGGAAGCCTATCTGAAACACTGCTTTGGGTTTCTGTTAACCTCTGCATAGAATATTTTCACATCTTTATATTAGCAACTGAAAAGTATCCAACTGATGCTCATTTGGATCCAAAATTTAATATTTTTTTATGAAATGTATAAAAAGGAATAAAAAACAAACATGCATAATTCTTGTACCCTTAGTAGGTACAGAGCAGGATATTAAGCTCTTTGATTTCACTTTCCCTGCCTCCAGACATTCTCTGTGCTAACTGAAAGTGGAGACGAAGGAAAGGCGGTGTACAAATAAAGGGGGAAACTAAGGCCCTGAAGAAAGACACGTGGACCCCTGCCTCTTACAAATCAGGAATGGTCAGCATCTACCTCGTCAACCATTCTGCTTCCTCCTTCAATCTTATCTGCCTGACATTCATTTTAATAATAAGTTAAACTCATTATGCGAATTGCACAATTCTATTAGAATATTGTTATCCCACGTAAATGCTATTAGTTCCACAAATGAACTACGCTATGTGAAACTGCTTAGAAAACTATAAAGCACTTTACAAATGGAAGAAAAATTATAATGTCCAAGAGAGAAAAGCATTATACTAAACTGGAATCATAAAATGCTAAAGTACCCACTGATGCAGCTCCAATTCACAACTTCACCCTTTTTGTGTGAAAAGGTAAAGGGAAGCAAAGTGGCTCTTTGTAAATCCCATTTCTATGATTAATGTTCTTCTACAACTAAATGTAATTTTCTTTCTTTGATTTGCTTTTCCATCCTATCAGACATATTTTATATCCCTTCTGTCTTCTTAGAAGTGCCACTTTGTTGAGGGGGAGGTAGAGTTTTGCAAGAAGTTTTAAAATATGCTGTTAATGAACAAGTGGACAACTAATTACTTGCTAAATACATTAACACAAATCTGGGTCTGAAATTGCTTCAGAATTAATTTGGGACATATGTGCACAACCTTGCTTATATTTGCAGAGGGCATGATGCATGAATTTCCATTTGTATATGAGAAAGGTTTACCTTTTTTTTTTTTTTACACAAACCTGGCTATAAGAAAGAAAACTCATTGCCAGGTTTTTCTTTATTTTTGAAACTATATTGTTAAAAAAGAATAATTTCTAAATTATGCCACTTGTATACTGATTTCTTCTGTTTTCTCTTCTTCCCTCTCTTTTGTCCCCATCTCTCTTCCTCATTTTTCCTTTCTGTCACACACACACACAGACATAAATACACACACATACACCTTCAAATGAAGTCTGTGTACATGGGTAACAATTACACACCAAGTAAACAAACAAATACACAGCTCCATTCAGTGGATCACAGTAGTAATCATTCTCTAGACCTAATTCATTTCCTAAAATGCTTTTATTTCTATTTTCCCAAAACTCATTCTTCTTATTAAATAAAAAGGCCTACCTAATTATTAGTGTCTCAATATAGAGACTGAATTTTACTTTAGTTCAAACAAGAGCTCTGGTATAAACTCCCTTTTAATAGAAACGATATTTTTAAAGGTCTAATCATAGATATTTAAAATATGTAACTATTTCCTCCAATGGGAATTAGCCAGCAATAGGGTTCCCTTAGCATTCACATTTGCAGGTAAGTACTGCATTTTCCTAGACATTTTGAAAAACTTAGTTCTCAGATGATGGCATTGCCAAAACATATGGCCGACTTCTACAACAGACAAAATCAGAGACAGATTATTTCTTAACTTAGCAGAGAAGTACTAGCCTCTCCCAAGACTAGGGCCCTTCTCTTTGGAGAGACCCTTCCAAGAACTTAACATCCCTCTTTCTGCCAGGCAGGATTTCCAGATTACATTGGGAATTAGACACTAGTCTAATAGTCTTTTACCTGGTTGCTGGATCTGCTCTTCGGTGGCCTTATTAGTTATACCATACGATCTTAATCTCATCAACTCTTACAATGTACATACTCTAGGTAGTTTTCACAACTGGGTTCACCCTCCTTAATTTAAACCTACTCTCCAAGATTTAGGGGAAAAAATTAGACACCATACTTCAGCTGGACCCATTTTCTTAGTGAAACCTAGGTTAGTCCATGTTATGGCTTGAATTGCATCCTCTCAAAATTGAAGCTCTAACCCCCAATGGAACTGTATTTGGAGACATGAAATTTAAAACAGTAATTAAGGTTAAATGAGGTCACAAGAGTGAGACTCAAATTCCAAATGACTGATGTCCTAACGAGAAGAGAGAGAGACACTACAGATGTGTGTACAATGGAACGAGACTGAGACCCCATGAGAAAGAGAGTGTTTGTAAGCCATGAAGACAGTCCTTAGGAGAAAACACCCCTGTCTCACTTTGATCTTGGTCTTAGCTCCCAGAACTGTGAGAGAGTAAATTTCCTAGTCTGTGATGTTTACTTATGGCAGCCTCAGCAGACTAGTACAGTTTGTTTCAAAATTGTAAGTAGGTTGCAGGTTGTAAAACACCTCACCAAGATCTTCATGGGGCTTCCCATCTTGCTCTAATGGTAAAGAACCTGCCTGCCAATGAGGAGACATGAGAGACGTGGGTTCTATTCCTGAGTCTGGAAGATCCCCTGGAAAAGGCATGGCAACCCACTCCAGTATTCTTGCCAGGAGAATCCCATGGATGGAGGAGTCTGGTGGGCGACAGTCCATGGAGTTGCAAAGAGTCGTACACGGCTGAAGCCACGTGGCATGCACACACAAGCTCTTTAGTCTCATTGGGAATGTTTGGACACTCCTATCAAATGATTCCCCCAACATACCTCTCTATTTTGATTCTAAATATAAATGTTTGTCCACCACCCCTTCTCTCTTGCCTGGTAACAGATACCAGCTTTCTGACTGTGGCAGCCATGTGAGATCCAGAATAAGCCAGTTATATGTGCAGAGTACATCATGAGAAATGCTGGACCAGAAGAAACACAAGCTGGAATCAAGATTGCCAGGAGAAATATCAATAACCTCAGATATGCAGATGACACCACCCTTACGGCAGAAGGTAAAGAGGAGCTTAAAAGCCTCTTGATGAAAGTGAAAGAGGAGAGTGAAAAAGTTGGCTTAAAGATCAACATTCAGAAAACAAAGATCATGACATCTGGTACCATCACTTCATGGGAAATAGATGGGCAAACAGTGGAAGCAGTGTCAGACTTTATTTTTGGGGGGCTCCAAAATCACTGCAGATGGTGACTGCAGCCATGAAATTAAAAGACTCCTACTCCTTGGAAGAAAAGTTATGACCAACCTAGATAGCATATTCAAAAGCAGAGATATTACTTTGCCGACTAAGGTCTGTCTAGTCAAGGTTATGGTTTTTCCAGTAGTCATGTATGGATGTGAGAGTTGGACTGTGAGGAAGGCTGAGTGCCGAAGAATTGATGTATTTGAACTGTGGTGTTGGAGAAGACTCTTGAGAGTCCCTTGGACTGCAAGGAGATCCAACCAGTCCATTCTGAAGATCAGCCCTGGTATTTCTTTGGAAGGAATGAGGCTGAAGCTGAAACTCCAGTACTTTGGGCACCTCATGCGAAGAGTTGACTCATTAGAAGACTCTGATGCTGGGAGGGATTGGGGGCAGGAGGAGAAGGGGACAACCGAGGATGAGATGGCTGGATGGCATCACACAAAATCACTGCAGATGGTGACTGCAGCCATGAAATTAAAAGACTCCTACTCCTTGGAAGAAAAGTTATGACCAACCTAGATAGCATATTCAAAAGCAGAGATATTACTTTGCCGACTAAGGTCTGTCTAGTCAAGGCTATGGTTTTTCCAGTAGTCATGTATGGATGTGAGAGTTGGACTGTGAGGAAGGCTGAGTGCCGAAGAATTGATGTATTTGAACTGTGGTGTTGGAGAAGACTCTTGAGAGTCCCTTGGACTGCAAGGAGATCCAACCAGTCCATTCTGAAGATCAGCCCTGGTATTTCTTTGGAAGGAATGAGGCTGAAGCTGAAACTCCAGTACTTTGGGCACCTCATGCGAAGAGTTGACTCATTAGAAGACTCTGATGCTGGGAGGGATTGGGGGCAGGAGGAGAAGGGGACAACCGAGGATGAGATGGCTGGATGGCATCACAGACTTGATGGACATGAGTCTGAGCGAACTCCAGGAGATGGTGATGGACAGGGAGGCCTGGCGTGCTGCTATTCATGAGGTCGCAAAGAGTCGGACACGACTGAGCGACTGAACTGAACTGAACTGACTGATGGCATTCTCCACCTTGGCTGGTGGGCATTCTGGGAATAGGCACAAGACCCACACTGAATCACAGCCTCCTCTGTTTTATATTTTCCCTTACACTAAACTTGAAAAAAAGGAACTTAGTCTCATATGCTCATGAGGCTGTAAAGATCTAAGCCTTCAATATGGAGAAAGCCCTTCCATGGCAGGCAGAAGGAAAAAGAAACACTCATAAAAGTAGGAGGGCAGGGGTTTCCCTAGTGACTCAGTGGTTAAAAAATCCTCCTGCCATTGCAAGACACGTGGGGTTCAGTCCCTGGTCTGGGAAGATCCCACATGCCACATGGCAACTAAGCCCATGTGTCACAACTATAAGTCGGCACTCTAGAGCCCGGGAGCTGTAACTGACTAAGCCCGTAGGCCACAGCTAATGAAGTCCATAGTGCCTCTGTTTTGAAACAAGTGAAGTCATCAGAATGAGAGGCCCACCACGCAAAGGGCAGGCCCTACTCACCACAACTACAGGCCAAAATAAAATAAGTAAAATTTTTAAAAGTGGGTTTTATTTTTTAAAAAGACAGGAGGAGAGAGAGATGCTAGTGCCGAAATACCAGAATCAAGGCATCCCTGCACTTACCCTCCCTTTTGCATTCTTTGTTTATGGGCATAAATAGAGTCTTCTTTTGAGTCTAAGCTACTTTGAGTCATTTCTCTGCCACTGGAAGTCAAGAAGTCCTTCTAGTTCATTATTATAAAGAATATGAAAATTGTTCTTCTTTATCTTTTTTCCCATTTATGATCTGCTTTCTGACCCCTCCTCCCAACCATTAGCTAATTCACCACTCTTTTGGGGCTTGGCCAGGAAGATAGCAGGGATAAAATGGGGAAAATCAAAGAGAATAAAATAAAAAGGGAAAAAAAGCAGGGAACCAAATGATATTTCCTCTTATAGTTTACAGCTCTGAAGTCATTTAAGTCCATACAGAAGTGGGAAATGATAATTAAAAATCAAAGAACAAGGGCATCATCCCTACCCAGCTGATTCAGAGTTTCAGAGCTCAAGCTCTATGGATATTTCCTCAGGGCCTCCCTCCATAGTGTTTCAACCTAAGAGATTTATTAATATTCCTTTAGAGTGGCTTTTTAGCATCCTCCTTCTATTCATCCAGTTCCCAGTATTCACACAGCTGCTGGGGGGTGTCACAGGGCTCCACAGAGGTCCCCGACTTGTTCCAGGCAGCTTACCACCCACCAAATCTTTATCTCTTGTCTTCCTATTCACCCCCTTGCACCACAAAGTCTTGAAACTTTATCTTTTTATATCCTTTATTCTCTGCCAATTAAAACCTATCAGTTATGTAGCCTGTTCCCTTAGGGATCCACTCAGTGACCAGCAACACTAATTTGGTCATGTATAGCTAAGATGTTACTGGTTGATAATGGATTAATATTTTAATCTCCCAGAGAATATTTACATTTTTATGGTGGCCTTAAGCAAAAGGTGTTAACCACATGGGGATTTCTGGTGGTAGGAAGAACGCAACAAATATGTGGGAACTGACAGTGCCTTTATCACCCCTAGATCCAAGTCATGTACACACTGGTATGTCTGCATCTCTGGTTAGTCCTGCCCTCTGGGCTGATTCCATATCTATCACCAAAGAGCTCTCTTTTCTGCAAGGACCATTTGCCAGCCTCTCCCCCAAGTGACCTTCCCTTTCCTCCCTCCTCCTGATACTATTGCTCACCTCCCCTTGCTCTATTATTACCTTTATCAGTGTCTGTAGTTTTATTAACTCAGTAAATTTAGATTCTCTTAAAGAGCATATCAAAAGTTCAAGCCATGCCACACAGCCCTAGAAACAGTTCTTGAAACAGAAATGATTACTCCAAAAGTTATTTCAGGTAAGAACTAGCAAATGTCATCGGAATGCTCCTGGTCATTTTATTGGCTTTAATTGAATAGTTCCTTCAACATCTATGGTTTACTGGGCCCAAAGATAATATAGGAAGGTTAAATGCCAGGAAGAGGGGTACGAAGAAGGAATATTGGCAATTACATTAAAATTTTGGTGCTGTAATTTTAGAAGAGCCTTGGAAAAGGAAAAGGTATCTTTAGATAATGCTGGAAATACTCCTGGAATACTCATTCCAGGAGTATTAGAGGAAATGCAGTGAAGAAAGAGAATGCAAACACGAAAGTTGTTCTGTAGTTCTTGAGGCACATTATTCAAAAGGGGAGCAGAGTTATTCTGGATTGCTTCCCAGGATAGAAGCAGGATCAGTGGTAAGTATAAACTATGAAGAGGAAGTTTCTTTTTCTAATTTTAAGGGAGACTTTCCAACAAACAGATTTGTCCAGCAGTGGAGTGAACTGCCTCCCAGGATCATTACTGATACTGTTTGTAAAGGGTCTCGTGGCCATTCACTAGGGTATTTTAGAACATCTTTCTGCACTCACAGGCTAGACAACTTCTAAATCTCCTTAAATACTGTGATTCCACCATTCTGTAAAACCGTCAGCACTGGATTAGCTAGCTGACCCACAGGGACAGCATCAGGTTTGCAATAAAGTTCTGGGAACAGGGAGAGGAGGTGAGAAGCAAAAAGCACAGAACAGTCAGAGGAAGTGCCACATCCACGCTGTCACCTGTTGGCCGTCTTAGCCTTTTGATCGGCTTCAGCCTGTTGGCTACTCACCTGCCTGTGTATTCTCCAAATGAAGTGCTCTAGCAACTGAGTTCAGTTCAACAAGCTCGGATGCTGTGCTGCTATAAATCATCAGTCCCTTCCTCCCTGAGCCCTTCAGTGGAAGGAGTAATTGGTTAATTGCCAGAGTTGTTAACAAGAATTAAGAATTCAAGGGAATTGGCTAGCAATACAGATCTGTTGCAATATGGTGAGAACAAATGTGTTTGTAAAGGGGCAGATATTTAGAAATTTGAACACCTAAGTCAAAACAAATGGGTCTTAAAGCTCTTTATAAAAGTGCCTGAGATTTACTAGGTCAGTGTTCCCTTCTTTAAAGGGCCAGCACTCTTAAAAAGAGCTGCCTCCTCCTTTTGCTGTGTGTTTCAGCCACATAGTCCAAAGTACTTGCCATCCTACCCTAAAAGGGGTATCTCCCCATGCTTTACCAATTCTACACTCCCACTTCTCTTTGGAGAAAACCAGTACTTCTCACATGTTTTTATTTTCTCTGTTAAATGAATGAATGGAGGATGGTCATAAAGGGTGAGACAAAGCCTAACACATCACTGCCCATAAGGTCCATATCTATGGATACGAGTTTGCCTTAGCAAGTGCAATTCCATGTTGGGAGGTAGCCCTGGGCACTTCTGAATATCCTGAAGGTAATCCAGATGTGTTTAGCAGGAATAAATCGAACACCAGCTGTCCTTAATGTCTGCACACCACTTTTTGTTCTTCAAAGAATTTTTTCATTTGCTGTCATATCAGTACAAAATATACAGAACAAGTATTGGGTTGGCCAAAAAGTTCATTCAGCCTCTTATTGGGGAAAAAACAAACGAACTTTTGGGCCAACCCAATATTACAGCTCCTATTTCCAAGATGAGTAAATTGAAACAGAGAATGATTAAGTAATAAAGCCAGCACTCAAGCCCGAGATTTCCTGTCTCCCATATCCTACCTTCATACATTCTATATAGTGCCTTCACCAATAGTTTAACCTCTTGGCTACAAAACTCTCAAGTGCCCATTGTTTTGAAATTGTGAAATCTCTCCAGAATTGTGCATAGAGTAGGACATACAAATGACCAACTGGGTTCCATGGCATATACTTTTCTTTTCCAGTATTCCTGGAATATAATTGACATGTGACATTATGTAAGTTTAAGGTGTTCAATACATTGATTTTACATACTTATTTATTGCAGAATGACCACCACCATCACATTAGGTAACATTTTCATCATATCACATAATTACAATATCTTTTTTGTGATGAGAACATTTAGATTTTACTCTTCTAGAACTTTCATGTATATAATACAGTATTATTAACTATACACGCTTTTCAGGCCCTATTCATCTTTAAACTGGAAGTTGTACCATTTCAACTGCGTATACTTGAAGGACTGTCTGCATTTGCACGTGTGTGCAATATGTCTCAGGGGAATCATGGAACACAGGATTGAGGGAAACTTGGAGCTAGTCCAGTGTATATCTGTAGAGCAGAAATGAAAACAAGTGCAAGGGAAGCAAAAGTCAAATGTATATTGATGGATTTGTGAAACTGTTAGTTGCTCAGTCACGTCTGACTCTACTCTTTGAGACCCCATGGCTTCTCTGTCCATGGAATTCTCCAGGCAAGAGAATTCCACTACTGGAGTGGGTAGCCGTTCCCTTCTCCAGGGACTCTTCCAGACCCGGGGATTGAACCCAGGTCTCCCACATTGCAGGCAGATTCTTTACTGTCTGAGCTACCAGGGAAGCCCAAACGGATTTATTTGTGAGTGTTAGTCTCTCAGCCCTGTCCGACTCTGCAACTCCCTGGACTGTAGTCTGCCAGGCTTCTCTATCCGTGAAAATTCTCTAGGCAAGAATACTGGAGTGGGTTGCCATTTTCTTCTCCAGGGGATGTTCCTGACCCAGGGATCAAACTGGGTCTCGTGCATTGCAGGCAGATGCTTCACCATCTGAGCTACTAGGGAAGCCCAGAAGAATGGATCATCAGTAATGGATTTATAGGGATTAGTAATTTTCATCTTCCACCCAGTTAGAGGTGGGAGGCAAATATTAGAGTCATCATAAAACCATGGCCCATCCTATCTCTAAAGGATCTTTGAAGAAATTTGATGAAACCGAAGCAATATTTCACCAAGGCTGCTGAAATGCAAGTGAGTTGAAGCACCACAACTGTTGCATCAGTGGAAACTGAGGACCCATTGCCCACTCGAGGAGCAGGCCAAGAATAGAAAATAGAGTTGAGAGAGATTATCGTTAACATACTTAAGTCACCAGTTCAGTTCAGCCACTCAGTCGTGTCTGACTCTTTGTGACCCCATGAATTGTAGCATGCCAGGCCTCCCTGTCCATCACAAACTCCCGGAGTTCACCCAAACTTATGTCCATCGAGTTGGTGATGCCATCCAGCCATCTCATTCTCTGTTGCCCCCTTCTCCTCCTGCCCCCAATCCCTCCCAGCATCAGAGTCTTTTCCAATGAGTCAACTCTTTGCATGAGGTAGCCAAAGTATTGGAGTTTCAGCTTTAGCATCAGTCCTTCCAGTGAACACCCATCACTGATCTCCTTGCAGTCCAAGGGACTCTCAAGAGTCTTCTCCAAGGCACCCCATAAATTGCCACATAGATACCAAATATTCTATAACATATAGGAGCCAAAACTCTGACACAATGAACTGATGAATAAGAAAACTCCAAGTAGAGGTGACTGAGCACAATGTGTTCTCAGAAGTTCATGACCATTGCTTATACTGAAGCTCAGGCGATCACATGTCCAGAATTTCTAAGATCATCTTGGTTTCATGTGATTTTTTTAAAGTTATTTGTTAAATATAAAACCAATTATGAGATATTTTAAAGATTTTAAGATTTATCTTAGTCTGGTATAACAAAATACCATAGACTGGGTGGCTTAAAAAAAAACAGAAATGTATCCCCCATAGTTCTGAAGTCTGAGGAGTCAAAGATCAGGATGCCAGCAGGATTGGCTTCTGGTGAGAATTAAGGAGACCAAACCGAAGAAATCAGGGTGTTCATGTCCCCAGCCACATTCAGCAGGAGGAAAGGAGAATGAGATTTTGGAATTAGATTGCTTCTAGTATATGGAGTCTAAGCTAAGTACAGTGTCCTATACACGGCACATCTAAGGTAGGGATCCCCAGGTGGGACTGAGTTATTTGTGTCTTGGGTATGTATTATGGCTCTGTGTCCCAGGCCAGGCTCCAGAATCCTTGTTTCTGATTCTGTGGGAAGGTCAGAACCTGAAAGTTGTAAGTAGAGAAGCTCTTTTCCTAAATACTCTTTAAGTCTTCGGGTACAGATAACACTGTTTGAAAACCCTCTAATAGCAGATAACACCAAAGGAGATGAAAGCCATCTTTACTGCTTCCCCGCAGGCCAGCTGTGCAGCCTGCAGGGGCTCTCTGGCCTCCAGGGACTCACCCACTGCACGGAATAGCAGAGCTCAAAGGCACAGCAGTATCCAGTCAAAGCCAGGTTGCAGTGAGAGATATAGCAGTGGCAACCTCAGTAGAAGTGGAGTTCTTGATGGAAACTACCACCAACACTGGTGGTAGGAAGAGCTGCTTTCTGGCATGTGGAGATCCTGTGTAACAGAGCCAGAGAAAGAGCAATACCAGCAACAGGCTAATGAGAAAAGGGAAAATTTAGCTAGTAATTTGCAGCTTCAACAAAATTTGGTGATTTAACTGATTCATTGATAGACTGATTCACATTATATCAGTGCTTGATATTTGATAAGATATTGGTCTTCATGTCAGTTCATCTAAAAACAACTTTGAGAAATTGATCCCATGGCATATTGATCAGGACTGTCAGAAAATGACAAGATACTCAAATCTCTGTCAGAAGGGACGCAGAGACATGAACAACAAAGCATTTAAATGTGAGAAAACATCAGACAAGAAAATATTCACTTCAGAACAACCTATAACTTTACTAGTTCATGGTTACCAGGCTGTTCTTGGAAAATCTTTATCCATCAATCCAAGTTTTGTGTTCCCAGGAACTCCAATCAGTGTTTATCACTTCTTCCTCTTGCTAGAAGGCCAAGTTTTCATTGAAGGATGCTTAGGAACCGCTTGCCTGCTCTAAGCTGAGCCATCCTATTTAGCTTCTCCCTAATAGTTATCCAGTTCTATCTAATACAGAATAAGATCACAGGCCCTAATCCCAACAGGTTTTACACCTGCTCTTTCTGGTTTCTTGAGTTTGTAATCTCTTTGATGCCTTCGAGTTTCTAAAGCAACATTGTCTCCATTTCCCAATCCCATTCCCAGGTCTAAGTGCTTGGATTCGCAGCTATTTAGAGAGGTTGGGAGGCCAGGCTTCACTAAATTGGCTCTATTCCAGGTATTTCATTTTATCCAAGGATTTGCTTGGCCAGGGAGGTTATAAATTGTTGATGTGCCACAAAGAAGAGGAAAATATGTACAGGGCTACAGGGACTGCTATGCTAGCAGTCTTCTCTGGGGCTAGATACAGGGCCAGCATTAAGGAAAGAGAACTTTAGAAAGAGAACTGCAATCACACTTTGTTGTGTTTCCATTCTTGCTCTGTAAGTAAAGAACCAAGTTTGCTCCCAGTGCTCAGATTCTTGGCCTCCCACATGGAAACAGAATCACAAAGACATGTGCATGTGTATGTATATAGACGTATGCTTGCATTCCAAACTCAAGAGAAAGAAAAAACTTCCCCAGATTTTTCAATTCCTATAAGGATTGTAGTTTACTATTTCTGGATTTGGATCATTGCGTTCCCTGGATTATTAAACATAGCAAAAAGCCATCTGCAATGAATCGGGCTTGCTCTTCTAATTGAGTCATGCTGTGAAGCCCTTTACTGGTTCCCTCACTTCACTGCTGAATATTTTTTCAAGAAAGATAGGAGATACATTTTTACTACTAATGCCACCTGCAGGTTAAAGAGAAACTGTTGCAAGATTTTTAAAATCCTAGTAGCACACTGTAATAAGTCCCTTCAAAATATTTCTCAAACGGTTGCCAATCAGCAGGAATATAGTCTCAATCCAGTGACAAGGTTCTCTATCCAAAACGTGCCTTTGCAGTCACCATTGTGTCCAGCCTCCCCTCTTTACTCGACACTCAGTCCAGCTGACACTTACATCTAAGAATATGTAAGGAGTCATTTCCTAGAAAATAATTGCTTTGGGCTGCTTCATGCAGCAGCATCCCAGTGCCATTGTAAAATGCCTCATGTCACAGGTAAAGGTGGTATGAGAGTTATCCTCAATCAATTAGTTTCCATGTGAATTATTTCCTGGGTCCATCAATCATTCCATGCAAGTGCTATTATTTGGGTTCCCTGTGCTAAATGAATTAGCACATGACGTGCCATCTCCATGTCGTATCTTCTCAGCTAGGTGAGGTTCCTTAAGGAGAGATATTGTTTTCCACTCTAATTAGTTCCTTCTTATTATGACTGACATTACCGTTACTCTTTATGATTATTAGTCATAGTAGATAAACTTTGCTATCAATTCATTATAAATTATGCTTCAGCTTCTAGCCACAGTGATGTTATAGTCCCGATTATCTGAAGAGCACAAATTTAAGAGGAAGAGAAGGACATAGCCATCAATATTTTCATTGACGTTCTAGGCTAATTGATATTGCCAAAAAGGACAGTAGCCCCCCATCCCCATTTTGTCACCACCAGATGGAGGCAATTTTCAACGTGTGCACGACTTCTGACATGACATCCCATGGAATGTGATGATGTAATATGATGGCAGAGACAGCAGGATCATGTGGGAAAATCCATTTTGGCCAGAACAGGCAGCTGGTGACAACTTTAACGACTACTCTGCTTATTAATGAACTTATTATACCTGAGCACCGAGATGAAGACATGGAGACGATTACCACAGGCACCTGACAGGCCATTCTAAACAGGCACTCAGCTCCTTAATGTGGGGCCATTCTCATTCTGAGCAACAGTAATAAAGGGCATAGAGGAGATGACTGAGAAAGTTCCACCCCTTCTAGAAGGGCATGAATAAGACTAAAAGGAGAGTCATCCCATAGCTGAGAAAGAATATAGGACAGACGCATGGTGTTTTCTGTTTCCCCTTTTCCTTGGCTAAATTTACACGAGAGTCCTTATCCCTAATCTCAGGTAGTTATTTAGGAAATTGAAAAAGGTTTCCAAGAATTTGAAGCCTTGTCCTTGGTTGCAAAAAGCTTTTAAAAGTTTATTCCAAAATGTAAGCAAAATGCCACAGGAGCCTCATTCAGCCCCCGAGTGCCACCAGGTGACAATGCACCAAAATGTTCTGACTTTACTGCGAATCGGAACAAGGTGCATAGATCCTTCAGTGTTTACTGGGAATTTCACCTTGTTCCTTCCTGGGAAACAATCATCTCTCTAGATCCTGGCACTATTGACATTTCAGACTGGACAAGTCTTTTTTGCAGGGGCTATTCTGTGCACTGCAGGGTGTTTGAAAGTACCTCCAGCTCCACCCACCAGCTGCCAGTATCAGTTCCCCAGCTAGGGTAACCAAAGAAAAATGTTTCCAGACATTGCTAAATATCCTCTAGGGGTAGGGGCTCAAAATACCCCTTTTCCCAGTTGCAGAAATCTAAACTGTAAACTCTAACTATAGGGATCATATCTGATTCATCTTTATAATGCAGCCTAGCACAGAGAAAATGCTGGACGTAAGAATAAATGTCTTAGGAAGTTTGACTGCAATTGTGTAGGAGTGAAAAAGTGAACAGAGCTAAGGTTAGAAGTGACTTTTTTTTTCACTCTTCATCTGAAAGGAGAAAATGAGGCAATTTTATCCAACTGTTCTGGCCAACTTTTACAGAAAGACCAATATGAAAGAGCTCTCGTGTTTATTTAAATTAAAACACTACTGTCACTGTCCATGAAAAGTCAGCTCAGTAAGACAGAGCAGGAGGTGCTTGGACAGAACAGGAGGTGCTTGAACAGGACAGGAGAAAAAAAGCACATAGACAATTCAATTTTAGAGAAGTTAAAAAAAAAGTCTTTGCCAAATAATGAAATTATTAATTGCAATTCATGTCAGTTTTTGCAACAGCCATGTGAATAGATGGACAGGCTGTTCAGCAGTATTTCTGGAAGGAGTTGTACATTTTAAAATGAGGCATTGCTGGAGGGATACTGAGAAGGTGAGGATTTGAAGGAGCATTTACCCCTGTAACTTCATGGGGTGGTTCCAGGGAAGCTGTCGTACCTTTAGAGCAGATGGAGCTTGTGGATCAAAAGGGCATGACATTCACCCACATCGTTGTCCTATGAAGAACAAAATCTCATTCTGCACCTGATGCAATATCTCCTATTGGAGGCAGTTTACATATTTCTCTATTTTAAAATATAGGCAACTACCTTCTTCCTCCTGCAAAGGCTCTTATCAGTTTTGAATTACAGAGATCTATTTTGAGATGAACACACTGAACAAAACCTTCATCTGTGGGTGCGTGTGTCTGTGTGTGTGTTTTTATTTCCCAACATGCGGTAGGAGCTTATGCCCGCTATCTGCATAAGTCTTTTGTGTATTGCTAATGGAGTGCTGGAATTGTAGCAGCCCTGAGCAGGGAATACATGTGAGCAACAATATGCTGAGAGACCCCTCGGTGGAATCTAATCTGTTCCAGCTCATGCACTCCTCAGAAACTATTTAACTTTCATTAAACTGTGTTTGATATCAGCTAAATAGGATGCATACGGCTCCAATATAGCTCATATGGTCGCATTCATTCGATCACAGCAGTGCTTTTTTCTTATATTTCCCCCCACTTGTGTCAGTACCCAGTGTAGCTGGGTAAATAGGAGACCTTTGAAGATGTAGTTAGTACTCAGATTTCTTTATTCTTTTGTGCTGGTTTCTTAGTGTTGAAACAGTGATTCATGTATGTCGCAGACAGCCTCCATTAATTTCATGTAATGTAGCTTTTATCTCGTAGCTGGGACAACTATCTTCAGCATTCTGTCGCTCTAGCGTCCCTGGCTCTGTCCTAAGTCCTCTTTGCATTTTCCTCCAGGCCCCCAGTCCTCTCCATAGCTCCTCTTTCTTAGTAAAAATTATGTTCACTTCCAGACAATTTTTGTTTTTCTGGTTATTATAGCATAACAAATGAATAAACAGGCTAAGAAGGGGAGGAAATAAGAATGGTGAGATTTTCAGTCTGAGTAAAGCCTTTATGTCTGAAGGGGGAAAAAAAAAAGCTACTGGGATGAAAACATCCATCCAAATAGGAAAACAGATTTGTGCTCCCAGCCTACCTAGACACACACACACACACACACACACACACACACAATCTATTCGAAGGACATTAATTTGTTTATGATTACAACACAGTAAAAGTATATAAGAGTATTTGTAGTAAGAGTATTTCTAGTTCCTGGGGAGAAAAGGGCTAGGGCATTTACAAACTGGAGCTGTTGAAAAGTTTTAATGATCAAGTATACATTGAGCACACACACAGTCGGGTGGGTAGGGGGAACTGGGCATGATACCAATATATTATCAGCCAAGTAACATCACTATTTACTTGCAAAAATCTTTTCTCCTTAATAATGAGAAAGTGTTAAGAATTTCACCTTTAAAAATATTAAGGGGACATGGATGTGATTGCTCTACATTATCCTCACTGATATTTTTTCAATTATGTTTTATTAAGTCCAAAGGAATAATCACAATTTTTTTAGATCGCTTAAGAGAAACTACATGGGGTCCTTTGGTACAGGGAACCCAATTATTTAGGATATTATTTTGTGAACCTTTTTCATTTTATTAGTATACCAGAGGGTTTTCACATTCTCAAGGAGAATCCAGCTATTATTGCTTTTTTGGAAGAAATGTCTCACTGGGGCAATTAATTCTATACATTAACACCAGTCACAGTTGTGCTGTATATTATTAAAATTATAAAGGCAAAACTCCCGCATTTTATCATTCAGTTCAGAAAGGGGTCGTGTGTGTGTGTGCGTGTGTGTGTGTGTGTGTGCATGTGTATTAGAGAATAAGCTGCTCCATGTGTAGCTCTCACTATATAAAAACTTTGTAAGGCCCTGTGCTAATTTGGATATGCTCTCTCCACATGCTGGTGGTTCATGGAAAAGTAAAACAGGACCGAGAAAGGTGAACATGTAGGCAGCTTGGAGCTTGCCTCTGTCTGTCTCTGCCACACTTGAGGGATGTTATCCATTTAACTTTGTGATGAGCACATGTAATTAAGATGCTGTGCCTTAATGTTTGATGCTGGGACTTGAAAGGATGATTTAAAAAATTTATTTAGATAAGCATATTGACATTTTTAGTATATATTATTAATCTTATTAATAGTATTAACAAAGGCTAATTGAAAATGCATCATCTATAATTATATTAGTCTTCATTTTAGTACATTTTTGTCAGAGTAAACTAGAAAGGAGTAATTAATGTGCCAGCGTTATTTACCCCTGTTTGTATTAAAGCTGGTGTTACACAATGTTAGAGATGAATATAGCCTGATTTCACTGAATACCTCAGAGCACAGCATTCAGAAGCAGTAAAATAAGCAGCTGTGTTTTCCTGTACTAGGAACCTAAAAATAAAACTAACTTCAGAACTGCAGGATCGGCGTGTAGGGGATGGGGACAGGAAGTCCCCAGTCCAAGACCCCCACTGTGCTATTTCACTGTAGGCTGCCCTGGGCTGTCCTCGATGATAGACTCGGGGCTCCAGAACAGCTCAGAAACTAGGGTCCTTGCATCTAATCAGTTGAAGAAACAAATATGGAAAAGGATGTCTCAATGCTCTTGATCCTGGGGACCACTGATGCCAGTTCCATCGGGACAGGGTAAAGAAAATGATTTTATATTCATCGAGAATAAATCCAGGACCAGAACTGAACCTTGAAAACACACTGGTTCAGTCATTACTGTGAAAAGAGAAAACTATAACAATGATCCAAGAATACTGGCTTTAAGAAACAAAATCCCCAAAGTTAGACTTGACACTTCCAAGCCCCATACCCTGACCCTTAACCCCCTACCCACCCACACACACACACATACACACACACACGTTTCAAAACTACATAAGGGAATAGTTATTTTTGGCTCCAGTGTACAAAAGCAAAATGAAACAGACATGCAAACAAACAAAAATAAACCCTAAAAAAAGCAAACACGGGAGACTTAATGTATTAAGTTATTGAATACATTAAATTAATGTATGAAAATGGAATGAGGCACTTGGAAGTTCTTTCCTGCCCTGGCTTTATGATTCTGTCTTTCTGAGGTTGGCTGTTTCCTGAGGCAGGCAGGGAGAGCGCAGCAAAGGGTGTGAGATGAAGGCACTCAGGGATGCGATGAATGGCACATCTTTTAATCAGGTACAGCCAAGACGGTGATGGCTGGGATTCCAGAGCTAGGCTCTGGGCTTTCTCCTGGGCTCTAATAAAAAGCATGGCATATTGGCTGCACTGGCTGCCAAGCGCTATGTCCGTGCCCTCTCCACAGTGGCCAACCACAAACATGCTAGCTAGAAGCTCTCAGGGGGCCCCGTGTGTGCTGTTCCTACACAGCTAACATATGTACCGACACCTGAAAGCTACAGCCTGCCACGTTGCCAGGACCCCGCTCGCCTACCTTTGCTCCTTGGTCACCAAGGGTTAATTTTCTAATGGCTGCCTTGCTGCTGGAGCTGGCCAAGTTTTTCATCGCCTGCAGAGCACCACAAGCTGTGATTTGGAGCCAGAAAACACCATTAATTTTCTAAATAGGAAGGATCACATATGTAAACTGTCTGGTTCTGTAACGAGTCGGGCAGGTAGAAGATGAAGGAGGAGGAAGTGTGTTTTTCCAGACACGCAGGCCAAATAGCCCCAGCCAATGCCCAGCACATTGTGCAGGACTTTGGGGGCCGTGGGGACGTAGGGGGACAGGGAATTTCTCTCCCGTCTTTAAATCAGTTTCATCACCAACCCTCCGTGTTTCTACAAAAGGTCGGGGTGGTAATTTATTGGGCGGTGTTGGGAGTTTTCACATTAGACTTCACAAAAAACTTATTTGTAAATGGAAGCAAGGATTAAGCAAAGTGCACCAGCTCAGAGACCACATAGGGGCTCATTGAGTACAAAACCCACGTGCTTAACATCTCCCAGGTCTTTAGGAGACATAGACTCAAGAATTCCCCTGACAGAAAGTACTTAGGCAGCATTTCTCTCGATGTTCTAGACACCTGAGAAATGCATCTTTGTTGATTCTGCAAACCTACCCAAAAAAGCAAAATCCTCCATTTGGGATTTATCATGCATGCCAGTTTATATGTATATATGTGTGTGTGTGTGTGTGTGTGTCAAGAGAAAGAATGGGGACAAGCAAAAAAAAAAAAAAAAGTGGTAAAAAATGCCTTCCTGGGTTCTAAAAATCACTTTATTGGCCATATATACATTGATTTCTAGAGTAACTATCACTATTTTCAGAGATGCCAGAATAATTCAAGACTCAGAACCAACTGGTTAGTCCTGGTAGGAAAAGAAAATATCTTCCTGCCTCATCATCTCTAAACACCAATGCTGAACTGCCCCCTTTCGGCCTGCCCTCTTTCTGGGAACTTTTCTCTAACTTCCAGTGTGAGAAGATCTTTCTCTTCAACTTTTTTCTGGTCTTATTCCACAACTCTTTTTTAAAAATCTCTAGCTAATGTCAGTTCATTAATTCTAATTCTCTAAATTGCTCCTTGTGCAAAAATGAAATTTGTGGGAGTAAATTAATTGGAGTCAGGTTTTGCTGTCTCATAGACATAGGGTTGAAGGCTACTTCTTGATTCTCATCCTAGCAGAGCCCCTCACACTGAAACAATTCTGTCACAGAGTGTTCCCTAAGAAAGGAAAAGGGAAGGAGAGAAACTAGGGCAGGCTGCTAGAATCCAGAAGTGTCCACAAATGACTAGTAATAGAGAGAAGAGACATAAAGACTAGCTGAGTGAAGGAAAAATGACATAAAGGGTACATAAGCTCACATGTATTTGACTGAAAGATAGGTAAAACATTTCAAAGTTTTCAGGAAAAAATCATCTTAAGAAGAGGACATATTCACTCTGAGGGTACCTTAGTGTCCCAGGATTGCTATACCCAAGTACCACAAACTGGGTGGCCTAAACTCTGCAGAGTTATTGTCTTGCATGGTGCTGAAGGCTGGAGGCCTGAGATCAAGGTGTCTGCAACATGGGTTCTTTCCAGGGCTCAGTCTCTGAGAGGGTAAGACCTGTCCCAGGACTCTCCTTGGCTTGCAGATGGCAGTCCTCTTCCTGTCTCTTCATCTGGTTTTCCCTGTATGCGTGCATATCCCTCAGACCAAATTTCCCTTTTATAAGGGTTACCAGTCATAGAGGATTAGAGACCATGCCACCTCCGTGTCCAATAACTTCACCTTAACTAATCAAATCTGAAGTTAGCCTTTTTCAAGTAAGGTCAAATTCTGAAGTCCTGAGGATTAAGACTTTAGCAATGAATTGCAAGGATGGAGGGGGACCCATTTAACCCAGGATGAGATGAAGAACTTCCTCAAGAGTTAATGAGAGTTCTCATGATGTCCATCCAAGGCATATCCAAGTGATGTAACTGTATATGCTTGACCCTTTACCGACTGTTGAGTATTTTTTCTTTCAAATATTTATTCTGTCATTCTATCTTGATCTTCTTCAAGATCTACATTATTCCCACTACCCTGATGAGAAAACTGAGGCTTTGAGAGACTAAACTGCCACTAAATATCTCATAGCTGCAGACCAGAGACTCTAATTCTAAGCTTCTGTTTCTTTTCATCCTGTTTCACCCACTAATCTACACTGTTTGCTTTGTACTAACCATGAACACACTTCACCACCACCAAAGTAGCTTGAGTCTTACCATTAAGTCACCAAAGAAGTGCTCAGCTTAATTCTATAATTTCTTTTCCTTATTTCCTCCAAAAACTGGGGGCAGGGGAGACTTATTTCCTGCTGTGATTTTTGTTCAAATTAATCTTACAGTGTTCTATGCTGGATGAAAAACAAAAGCAGACCTGAATCCACACAATTCCATCATACCAGTTTCACTCCAGGGACACCAGGACCCAGCAAACGACTCCAGAATTGGCTCAAAGTAGACCCAAGCTAGGCGTTGATGTTGGCAATCGCCAAGCTGGGGGTAGAGCAGCCATCATTTTTCAGCTAATTTTCTCCTTCTGCCTCCTCGCTGGCTCCAGGTAGAACATTGTTCATTAAGAGCACTGCAGAACTCAGTAGAGCTCATTCTTGCTGAGATCGCCTCTCTGATCTTCTGAAGCCTTTCAAAGGGAATGAGCCTTGGCCTCCTTTTTATGGGCTACATTATGACCTGGCTTCAAAGTGTGAAAAGAGGTTCCAAGATCCCCTTTGTGCAGTGGAGTCTCTTAATTGCACTTTTAAACACAGTGTAATTTTTGTAATTAACATTATGGTTTCAGAGGGCAGAGAAGCCCGCACCGTGCTAATTACAAACCTGCGTCTTCAGAGTGGCGGAATTTCCGAGGCCTCTGATATCGGGGTGGAATACAGTTTTTATGAAGGATTTCAAAGACCCTCTGTGGGCTGTGTTCTGAGTCATCATTAGCATTTGATAACATAAAGAAATTTTATAACATGTGACAGATTTCGATGTGAAGATTTTACCTGATAACTGGGAAATTTGCATAAAGAGCTTCATTAGGTCTCCTCTCACATTACTGAGAGACGAAGAAGTATAGTTCACTCTTTCCCTAAGATTGTTCTTAGGAGCCAAGGAATTGGTGCTTTATAATAAAATTTACAGTATATTATGAAGTGAAGTTGTAATAATCTTCAATGATGTTGAAAATCAGAGCATACGTGCCTTTTAAGGAAAGGGAGAGAATATGTATCAGAATTACCGTGTAACTGAAAACCTTGCAGTAAAGGTATATCGTACTGTTCTTTGCCATATAAAAGATCCAGGCCTGCTAGGCTGCCGAGTCAAGGCAAAAGCTTCATATATATAACACCGAGCGACAATAATATGTAATTTTTTCACTCCATGAATAGTCTGTTCATGGAGAAAAAAATATCTGCTTCTTATTCCAGAGGGAAGTTTATTTTACCTTCATTCTCTAGCCCCAAGCTATCAGCCAAATTGTGTGTGTACATGTTTGTGTAAAGATGCACACACACACACACACACACACACACACACACGCACACTCACACTCTCTCTCCCCATCTCTGTATCTCTCTTCTGGAGATGCGCTGCACATACTTTGCACGGCAATCACAGATCCTGCAGAGTAACTGGCCTTTCTTATGCTGATACTGTCAGAAATTGTACTGTGGCATAGGGATTGAGTCCCAAAGCCATCCATTTACTGAAATCTTTTCACTGAGCCTGGATCAATTAAGTCAGTAATAGTGATAATTTTGGGAAAGCTTTCTGTCATGATGGGAGCAAGAATTCATCATTATTCCATGCTGTCTTATTATTTCAACACCGTGCATATGCCTTTGGATGTATAGCAGTAGCTTGCGGCATTGTCTCAGTGGGACATGTTTTCCTTCATGAGCATCTTTTCCTTGGTGATTATGCAGATAATGCATGGCTTTGTAATGACATCATAAATAGAACCCAAAGTCCTAAGAAACAATTAGGGAAGTATATCAATACTTCCCTTGTAATCATAATATCATCTGATTTCCAGTGGGATGCCAAGCTAGCTCCCCAAGTTCCATAATCACGTACACGCATTAATGCCTACTTCACAATCTATCTTGGAGTCTCACATTCTGGCTCTGGAGACAAATTAATATGCATTTTAGCCTACTGTCAAGAAGGGAAATCACACACTGGGGTTTTGATCACAGATTGTAGGATGAGATTCACCCAAGCTGATACAAACTGGACGCTTTGTATACTGACCTCAGGCAAAACCAAAAACGGACTAAATTAAAAAGCCACTATCACCGGAAAGTGAAGGACCAAAGAGTCTTTGCTGCAAATTACCACTCTTCCTTTTTAAAAAAATTTATTTTTTTATTGAAGGATAATTGCTTTACAGAATTTTGCTGTTTTCTGTCAAGCCTCCACATGAATCGGCCGTAGGTATACATATATCCCCTCCCTTTTGAACTTCCCTCCCATCTCCCTCCCCATCCCCACACCTCTACGTTGATAGAAGCCCCTGTTTGAGTTTCCTGAGCCATACGGCCAATTCCCATCGGCTATCTACTTTACACATGGTATGTAAGTTTCCATGTTACTCTTTCCATAATCTCACCCTCTCCTCCCTTCTCCCCATGTCCATCAGTCTGTTCTCCATGTCTGCTTCTCCACTGCTGCCTGTGAATAAATTCTTCAGTACCACACTTCCCTTTTAATGAAAGTATTTCTGCAAGTGGATTTTGTTTCAGTTTTCTCCCTTGAATTATTTTTCCCATCTGATGTTTCCTTTCAGCCTAGTTTAATTCTCCTCAAAAATAAGCATGCCATTTTCACGGGAGGAAAGGGTCACTTTCTCTAATTGATTTGAGGCATGTCAGTCACTTCAGCCTGCAAGGGATGCAAAACCACATCCTAAGTGGACCTCTAAAACCACATGGCGTATTTTACAAGTTCTGTTCACTCCTGCTGAGAAGAATAGGGTATGAGTAGGATTCAATTATAGTTCTGGATTCATTTCCCAATTTTAGAAAAGAGACAAACCCTTCCTTTCTTCGAAGTCTGTAGCTTCCAACAACCAGAAATGGAAATTTTAGATAAATGATCAAACTTACATAGTATATAGGTTTTATTTTTACAAAATATTTGCTTCCAGCAGAGTGTATCTTAATTCACAAATGCAGAAATCTGTCATTAAGATCTGACCCAGCGGCATGGCATTGTCAAATGCAATAACGTATCTTTTAATAGTTTTATATCAAGGAAGGATATAACATATCATTAGTTTAAATGTATTTGCAAGCAATTACCCCCACCAGGATATTTGAGAATGCTCATGCAAAATTGATGAAATTCTGACATGCTTAAACATTGTTCATTTAGCTCAATTCCTTATGTATAGAAAAAATAGAATAAATAATTCTGCTGCCATTTGCAAACTCCTGTTAGGCATTTTTATTCCACTCAGGGCTTCTGTGCTGCCTTTAAACTATAGCCCTTGGTGATTATTTGGGGGAAAAAACAGTTTCATATATGTTTAATTTTAAATAACGGACTATATTCTTCATTCTCCTTATTATCGTTCAATGTAGCAATTTAAATATGGAGTAAATTTACTACATGTCAGCTGTATTTCTTTTACAAAATGGGATAAATTATTAAATGAGTGGAGGTTGTTTGACAACCAGTTTTCCAGTGTTACACAAAAGAAAGACCTTTGACATTCAGCTGTCTTTTGAAAAGAATAAAGTATAAATCAATTAAGCCACCGTGCTGTGGTTCAGAAATGCCATTTTATGGCACATTTTGCTTTGCCTCTCAGGTGACTGTCAGAGAGCTCCACTATTACATGGAGAACAGAATGATTGCCATGCTGAGGTCCTCCTGTGCCTTTCCTGGGTTTCTAAAACCTTCCTTGGCTGAAGCACAACTTAACCTAACCATCAGACACACATCATACTCAACAGGTTCCTTTCTAATTTTTCTTAACTGCACTGCTGCTGCTAAGTCGCTTCAGTCTTTTCTGACTCTGTGCAACCCCATAGACATCAGCCCACCAGGCTCCCCTGTCCCTGGGATTCTCCAGGCAAGAACACTAGAGTGGGTTGCCATTTTCTTCTCCAATGCATGAAAGTGAGAAGTGAAAGTGAAGTCGCTCAGTCATGTCTGACTCTTAGCTGCACTAGTGAATATTATTTACTAATGATGGATTAAGAATTATGTTTCTGCTTTTGGATGTTTGCCTGCAATCTTAATATGTTCACTGTATCAGAGTAGAGAAACCTTATGTTAAACATCTCATCACCCTTTATGCAAGCCAGGTGAAAAACCACGTTCCAATATCTTTCTATTCTATCCCTCAATACCATAATAGCATCTGTGTAATTAATAATACTTTGAGCTCTGTCAAGATGAAATCACTTTTATTCTACTCCAAAGGAGAACCATCTATTAACTATGTGTGACCCCCAATACATTTTTCTTTACTAACGTCACTAGTAACTATACCTTCTATAATATTCATCTGTCTACCCAAAGCCATAAAGAGTAGTCAGATTATTATTTTTTAATACATCTAATCTTTTGTAGAAATCAGTCAGACTGCTTATTTGGAGGGTCACTTAATAAGTACTTTTGGAGTTCAGTTTTTGAGCACAGCACTGATGTGGGGCAGATTAAACAACAGGAAGGAGGGTAAGACAAACAGACAAAAGGGAAGGTATGGTCTCTTCTCTGAAGAAAATTAGAACGTAACTGAAAAGAGAGTAGACCAGTTGGTTCACACAGAACAATTAGCAAGGCACACAAACTGTATCTAATTGGACTAAGTGACAGAATATAATTGTAGTAGGAGGTTAGAGAAAGCAGACATCAATAAAGACTGAAAATCTACATTTAGAAAAGCTTCATGGATGATAGGTTGCATACAATGGATAAAATTTAGATGTCGGGAAAGAGGGGAGGAGATTTGACGTGGGATGGTAATAATTCTTTGAGTGTGTAAAATGTACTTCAAAAATTCTGAAACAAAAGAGTTCCTGGAAAGTGGTAGGAAGTTAAAATAAATATACTGGATGGCATCTACTTTGGAGAGCCCACAAGGTCTGTAAAAAATAAACATTTAGGTGAGTTACATTAAGCACTATTGATCCACTAACTCTTTTTGACAAGGGACTGCCAAGAATAAAGTATCCACTAGGGTGCTGGTAGGATGGCCAAATGGGTGAAGAGGGAGAGCCAGCAGGCTGTGAGTAATCCAAGAATGGGTTAATAACTAGCTCTGATATGATGGAGATGCTTCCCAAGACTGCCAGTGAGCCAACAGAATATAGGGGATGAAGGCGAGGGAGGTACCAAAATGTACTGGGATATACTGAATCAGAGCAAATGAGAAATTATGATGTCCTCCACAGGTATATTAAAAAAGGGCAATATTTTCTAAAGGAATATCAAAAGATGGGATGGAAAATACAATTATTTATTATTTTAATTTTTCAACCACTTATCAGATAAATGCAAATCAAAACCACAGTGAGGTACCATTTCACGCCAGTCAGAATGGCTGCTATCCAAAAGTCTACAAGCAATAAATGCTGGAGAGGGTGTGGAGAAAAGGGAACCCTCTTACATTGTTGGTGGGAATGCAAACTAGTACAGCCACTATGGAGAACAGTGTGGAGATTCCTTAAAAAACTGGAAATAGAACTACCATATGACCCAGAAATCCCACTGCTGAACATACACACTGAGGAAACCAGAATTGAAAGAGACACATGTACCCCAATGTTTATCGCAGCACTGTTTATACTAGCTAGGACACGGAAGCAACCTAGATGTTCATCAGCAGATGAATGGATAAGAAAGCTGTGGTGTATAAACACAACGGAATATTATTCAGCCATTAAAAAGAATACATTTGAATCAGTTCTAATGAGGTGGATGAAACTGGAGCCGATTATACAGAGTGAAGTAAGCCAGAAAGGAAAACACCAATGCAGTATATTAACACATATATATGGAATTTAGAAAGATGGTAGCCATAATCCTGTATGCGAGATAGCAAAAGAGACACAGATGTCTAGAACAGTCTTTTGGACTCTGGGAGAGGGCAAGGGTGGGATGATTTGGGAGAATGGCATTGAAATATGCATATTATCATATGTGAAACAAATTGCCAGTCCAGGTTTGATACAGGAGTGCTTGGGGCTGATGCACTGGGATGACCCAGAGGGATGGGATGGGGAGGAAGCTGGGAGGGGGGTTCAGGATGGGGAACACATGTGCACCTGTTGCAGATTCATGTCAATGTATGGCAAAACCACTTTTTAAAAAAATTTTTAAAAAAGGCTATAATTTCTAAAGGAATATCAAAAGATGGGATGGAAAATACAATTATTTATTATTTTAATTTTTCAACCACTTATCAGATAAATGCAAATCAAAACCACAGTGAGGTACCATTTCACGCCAGTCAGAATGGCTGCTATCCAAAAGTCTACAAGCAATAAATGCTGGAGAGGGTGTGGAGAAAAGGGAACCCTCTTACATTGTTGGTGGGAATGCAAACTAGTACAGCCACTATGGAGAACAGTGTGGAGATTCCTTAAAAAACTGGAAATAGAACTACCATATGACCCAGAAATCCCACTGCTGAACATACACACTGAGGAAACCAGAATTGAAAGAGACACATGTACCCCAATGTTTATCGCAGCACTGTTTATACTAGCTAGGACACGGAAGCAACCTAGATGTTCATCAGCAGATGAATGGATAAGAAAGCTGTGGTGTATAAACACAACGGAATATTATTCAGCCATTAAAAAGAATACATTTGAATCAGTTCTAATGAGGTGGATGAAACTGGAGCCGATTATACAGAGTGAAGTAAGCCAGAAAGGAAAACACCAATGCAGTATATTAACACATATATATGGAATTTAGAAAGATGGTAGCCATAATCCTGTATGCGAGATAGCAAAAGAGACACAGATGTCTAGAACAGTCTTTTGGACTCTGGGAGAGGGCAAGGGTGGGATGATTTGGGAGAATGGCATTGAAATATGCATATTATCATATGTGAAACAAATTGCCAGTCCAGGTTTGATACAGGAGTGCTTGGGGCTGATGCACTGGGATGACCCAGAGGGATGGGATGGGGAGGAAGCTGGGAGGGGGGTTCAGGATGGGGAACACATGTGCACCTGTTGCAGATTCATGTCAATGTATGGCAAAACCACTTTTTAAAAAAATTTTTTAAAAAGGCTATAATTTCTAAAGGAATATCAAAAGATGGGATGGAAAATACAATTATTTATTATTTTAATTTTTCAACCACTTATTTAGGTGCCACACGATCTGGCAATAGTGTGGCCTCATTAGTTCTCACCTATAGCTAATGCTATGGAACATTCATTTCAGCATTACTCTTCCCTTCTTAACTACACAGAGCCCCGGAGTTCCCCTCATCATTGAATTCTGGGCAGATGTTACAAATGAATCAGAATTAATAAATATACACATACACTCACACACATACTCTAATACCCCATGCCTCATTCAGAAAAAAATGTGGCTCGAAACCACATTAGAGCTGGAAGTACCTGTTTATTTAGGAAGAGATGAATGAAAAACAGAGAAAACCATACATATTTGCATATGCACATATTCATACACACACACAATTTTCCTAGCAAGGTCTCTATAGACAACACAACACTTAAAGATTGGGGGGTGGGGGAGCCAATTCTTCCATTAATTTGAGCCAATGAATGAAATCCTATGACAGATAATGACAAAAGTGAAAGTGTTAATTGCTCAGTCATGTCCAACTCTTGTCAACCTCATGGATTAGCCTGCCAGGCTCCCCTGTCCCTGGGATTTTTCCAGGCAAGACTAATAGAGTGGGTTGCCATTTCCTCCTTCAGGGGATCTTCCTGACCCAGCGATCAAACCCAAGTCTCCTGCATTGCAGGTGAATTATTTACCATCTGAGCTACTGGGTGAAGTGAAAGTGAAAGTCGCTCAGTTGTGTCCGTCTCTTTGTGACCCCATAGACTATACAGTCCATGGAATTCTCCAGGCCAGAATACTGGAGTGGCTAGCCTTTCCTTTTCCAGGAGATTTTCCCAACCCAGTGACTGAACCTAGATCTCCCACACAGCAGGCAGATTCTTTACCAGCTGAGCCACAAGGGAAGCCCAAGAATACTGGAGTGGGTGGCCTATCCCTTCTCCAGTGCATCTTTCTGACCCATGAATAGAACTGGGATCTCCTGCATTGCAGGCAGACTCTTTACCAACTGAGCTATCAGGAAAGCCCACTAGGGAAGCCCGATTAAAGACTAAGTCAGCCAGCAAACGATGAGTAAACAAGAAACACAGTCCCCCGCCATCATTTCCCAATAAGAATACCATTAGCGACAAACGCAGTTAAACTTCCAGGTGGCTTCAAGAAGCGAGCAGCTGGACAAGGACTTACAGACCAAAAGAGAAAGGTGAGTGGAGCAAAAAAGTGAGAGAAAGCTTCAGCATTTGTCTGGAGAAGAGGAGACTCTGAGGAACTTAATAATAGCTTTCAAGTGTCTGTCTGAAGAGTTTTTCTACAGGGAATGCTGACCAGCTGTTCTCCATCTTTATTCAGGGCAGAACAAAAGGAGATACACTGAACTACAGGATGAAGGATTTAATTTAGACGTAGAGAGAGTGGCTTGATAATAAGTGTTATTAGATGTTAGAATCAGTGTCTGAGGCAGCCCTGTTCTTCACAGAGCTTGCAGATGGAAAAATTCATACACAGGCCATGGAGCCCAACTGAGGTAGGCAGTGCTTGACGGTGCTAAGTACAGGTTTATTGAGCTCCCCTGTCCCCTTCCAGTCCCAGTACCTAAGACGGCACTCCATCCACCCAAGTCTACCAGGTCAGTTAGAACCACTCCCAAGAACAAAGAGAAAGTGGGCTACTCCCCAGCAGGCAGACTTTCAACCATGTTTAACAAGGTGCCAGGAAAAGCAAGCCGCCTGAGCGTGGATTCCCAAGCCTCCTGCCTTGTTAAATGCAGTTTACGACTTTCACAAAAGTGCTCTGTCTTAATTTGCTTCTTTCCTATAAATGAAATGGGGTACATTTAGTATTCCTACGGGGATGCTACACTGGCCAAGTTCATGCTGCCTATGGATTTTAAAAATGCCAAGCTGGGGTACCACATTGAAAATCTTGAGATAGAGAGAGTGCGGAGCCATAGGCCCTGGTAACTGGCATGTGCTAGAATTACTGGAATATATCCAATCCTTTGTTTTCTTCCTCCATCTCTGTTTCTCTCATTGCCCTTTCTGGTGAAAAATAGATGTGCAAGGATAGATAGCCCTGCATTAACTGAATATGTAACCTGCAAGTTTGTATTACTTTTTGCACTATCCTTTCCCCTGTAGTCCAAAATGGGGAAGTTTTATAATGCTGTTTAAAAATAAGAACCTATAGAGTCCTGTAAGGATGCATGTTCATGCACTCAGTAATATCCAACTCTTTGTGACCTCATGGACTGTAACCTGCCATGCTCCTCTGTCCATGGGATTTCCCAGGCAAGAAGACTGCAGTGGGTTGCCATTTCCTCCTCTGGAGGATCTTCCCAACCCAGGGATTCAACCCACGTCTCCTCAGGCTCCTGTATTGGCAAACAGATAGATTCTTTACCACCGAGCCACCTGGGAAGCCTAGTATTTCTTAATAGCATACCTCATACTTATGAAAGCTTACTATATGTTTATTAAACAAATGACTAAGGATTCTATTTTTCTCACTCCCACACAACCCATATTAAAGTTCTCCTAATGGAAAAGCACTTCCAACAACTTTGCTTTCCTTGTAAAATGAGTCATCAGTCCTCTCAATATCTGAGTTCTTCTCTCATCAATGAATAATCAGGTGTCTTCGAAGGAAGAGAGAACATCCCTTCCTTCAATACTCATGAGGGAGTTCCTCTGTAGTACAGTTGTAGAGTGTAGTACAGTTCCCCTATAGTCAGGAACTGGGCCCCGTCTTCTCCATATTCCCAAAACTGTTTTACACAATACTTTGAGCAGAGATATTCCACTAGTATCTCTATAACAAAAATAAATGAAAAACACAGAACACAAGTAATTAAACATTGTGCTTAAAGACATGTGCTCTGGAACAAGAGTGCCCTGATTCAAATCCCAGCTCTGCCATTTATTGAATGTGTGACCTAGGCAAAATATTTGCAATATCTTTGTGCCTCATTTATTAAATACAGATTATGATAGTACCTTCTTCACCAAGTTATTATGAGGATTAACTATGTTATATCTATAAAGCACTTGGAACTGTAGCTGATAGATTATACACCAAATATACTACATAAATAAAAAGATGTTGGGGCTCATGAATACATTTCCTAGTCTAACAGCTGGTTAAAGTGTTTGGCAGCTCTACTTGGGGTCACCAGTTGTCCTTTCCCCAAACCACCAGAAAAACAATGCACATGGTGATGGTGAGCTTCAAGTAGGGTCATAAACACCCAAACTGCTTTGAAAGTTCCTACTAGAAGCAAGGACAAAAAGGGGAACAATGACTTGGCTGAGCAAAATGGAAAAGATGAACCAAAATGATCAACTTTGCCATTACTGAATGTCTACAGACCTATTTGAAATTAGAGCCAGAATCTTTCATTTCCCTAGTGAGAGGAAACTGCTACTGCTGTTGATCAGCACTGATTTTAGAGGAACATGTAAAAAGCAGATCCAAAAGTAACATTAACAGCACCCAGAGCATCAGCCCGGTTGAGATACACATTGCCGCATGACAGATTAATGGCACAGGCACTTCCACTCACTCCTTCTGTGCAGACATGGTCCTCTTTCTCACTGAACTTAAACTTCTCCTTGTGCAGCTCATCTCTGCATGCATCCCCTTCATATTAGCTAGAGCTGGACCAGACAGGGAATAAAACAAAGGGCTTAAAACTCTGCTTCTAGATCCAAGAAGTAACATGATAGCCCTTCGGAGATACCAAATTCAAACAGATCCATTTCCAAGGAACTAACCATGTGGACCTTTGGAAAGTAGGAAATTCTTCCCCATCCTGAATTATTGCCTGCCAATTAAGGACTATTTCTCTTCAGTAGGAAATACTTATATTCTTAAAGATACTGTGTCCAAATGTGTTCATTCAATCTATGTTGTAGTCCTATCAAGTGTTAGGCATGGTGCTAGGTTTCTATAGAGTTCAAAGTACAGCATATAATTCTAGTTCTCTGAAAACTTACAAGCAAGTTTAGAAAGTATTATTTTTACAAATAAAAATCAGAAAATAATTCAAAATATTATGGTAATCAAATGGCCTGGCAATAAGTACTAGTACTGTAATAAAATGCTTTATTCTATTGTTCAGATAGGAAGAAACTTCTAAGAATGGAGTTTTATGTGGGCCAGAACAGTAAGTAAACATATATTAAGCAGCAGGCATAATGTGGCTCTTATACAATGGCTGATGTGTGGATTGGAAAGGGGGGGGAAGCAAAAGGGAATGCTCAAAGATGGAAGCGATGCCACTGTCCAGGAGAGACAGATCTGATCATTCCACAAAAGAACAAGCAATTCTGAGATCTTCTCATCACAAAATTTCTGCCAACCCCAAAGTATCCAAGGACTTAGAGAGCCCAAGAGAACACATTCAAACAGGAGGGTACATTCTCCAAGGTTACAGAAAACATCTACTGACCACAAATGTACATGCCAAAGTCTTCTCAGGAATGGAAGCACAAAGAAAGGGTCAGCCAACCAGCCTTGGTTGTACAAACTCTCTGAACTCTTTTAAAGTATTGCTTCAAGAGAAAAGGTTAAATGAGGTTTGAGTGCGGTGTAATAAACCTTCACTGTTCATAAAGCTCTGTGTGATAAATGTATGTATGGTTACTGTATAAAAATATTGGGGTCAGAAGCCAAAGATCTCTGAGGTTAAGGTTTTTTTTTGCATGGATAGGTGAAGGAGCCCAAATCATCAAATCTCAAGAAAATGGCAGCTTGTCAGTCAAAGACACAATCTGCTCCAGCTCACCAGAGAAGCCCTTTCCCAAACTCCACTCAGCCCGACGTTATAAACACTCTAGCCATGATATACAGCACACTATGGCATGCAATTTGTTTGGTTCCAAGAGACTAAGACAAAGGTTTGGAAGGTTCACTGCATTGGAAAAGAGATATGCCTGGCTGCAGGTTTTCACATTTGTAAAAAAAAAAAAAAAATCCCCTTTCCTCAATAATAGGGCATCAAAGGAGAGGGAGGGATTGGTAGCCATGGAATAGCTAAGAAGGAAATATCTCAACTCCTGCAATGCATGCCAAGGTCTGCAAGCAAACAAGAAGGACCTTTGACAAAGTCCTATAAAGAAAGGCACGACTGTGCTTATGAGTGACTTTGGCCTATATAATTTGTGCCATATGTTTCCAAACAGTAAAACTGACTCCTGCAGCAGAGAGAGCTGTGTGAAAATATCACGGGACTCATCATTCGGCACAACGAAGAACCCATTTTCACTTCTGATCCAACCTAGATTTGTCCTTCTCAGTAAAATTCAGAACAAACAACAATAAAAGAAAACTTGGATTACATAAACCCTCTCCTTTGTACTATGGGAGCCGGACACAGGACGGGGGTGAGAGAAACCAATAGCTGTGGATACAAGAGTAAAGGTAAAGAAAGTCCTTGTAAGTAACTGCATACAATTTGAAGAACCTGTTTAAGAAAAGCAGAATCTTCTTCAGAAATCTCTGGGTACAAACTTCTATTTGCAATCTAAATTTGAGCCATTACAGTGTCAGAGATGAAGAATTCCTTGCAGTTAGCAATGACTCTTACTAAGAAGTGAAAAATCAGCTTCCATTTTTCAGCAGTTATCATGAACTGGACATCCTATCTTCACTTAGTCCTTATAACAGCCTTATGAGTATATCATGTTAGTACTCAACTGGAGAAACAAGGAGAGAAGTAACATATTGCCCAAGTTTAGACAGTTAGTGAGCATCAGTGAGATTCTAGAGAAATCTATATGCCTCCAAAGCCCATGTTCCTATCATATTTTCTGTAGCTTTGGCAGAGTGGTCATACTGGCAGATATAATCAAAACCTCCACCCTGGCATGAAATACAGAACATTTAGCAGGACCTGAGTGATAAAATAGGAGAAATCTAAATGATAGTGAAAAGACAGAAAAGCCCTTAGCTTAAGTTGGCTATAATTTTCATTAAACCCTTGGAGATAGATTTGGAAATAATATCATAACCCTGAATATGGTTTATAGTTTGCTGTATGGATGTATTCTTACATTACTACATGGTAAACCAAATATAGTTCAGGGTTTCCACATGCATTCCCAGGTTTTCCTTTTATTGTCTTTATAAAGTCCTCCAAACATCTTAGATATTGTTACAGAGAGACATCCATAAAAGTAGCCTCCAACTGTTTAAAATCAAGATGCAAGGACTTGAAGGGAGATGGCCAGGTGAACACCCTAGTTTATAGCTTGTTTCACACGTTTGAGCTTGTTTCTTGCTTAGTGGAGTTGAGCACAAAATACTCAATTTTTTTCCTACCTACTACAAGTTCATGAAGCAATTCTCCTGTTATCTTTGAAAACTTTTACCTTTTACATTTAAATCCACAATACACCTGGAATTGATTTGTGTATATAGTGTGTTGTAGGAGTCAAGATTCCTTTTTTCCCCTCCATATGGATATCCAAATAACAATTATTGAAATGACAATTATTTTCCCCATTGCATTGAAGCAGACCTGTGTTTTATAGTAAGAATAATAACTTTTAATATCTGATAATGTAAATCTTCCAACTGCGTTATTATCTTGGCTATTCTTCCTATGTACATTTCCCCAGAAATTTAGAATCAGCTTATCAATTTCCATGAACAAATCTGTTGAGACTTTTTATTGGAATGGCACTAAATCCATAGGTTAATCTGGGAAAAATTGACATCTTTACAATGCTGAGTCTGTTAATCCAAGAACGTGACATGTTTTATTTAATTTCTCAATAATATTTTAGAGTGTTCTTCATGGGAGCCTTGTAAATCTTTCATAAGACTTACTGCTAAATATATTATCATTTGATGCTATCTTAAGTGGCATCATTCTTTAAATTTTAATTTCTAATAGTGTGTTACTATTTGCTTGGAATTTGACAATTAAAGGTCTTTCACAAATCCATGCAAGAAAATTTTAACCTCAGAGATCATTGACATCTGACTCTCACAGTTTTGTATGGTAACTGTAGATCCAATTGCCAACATCTGTTGGATCATAGAAAAAGCAAAAGAATTCCAGAAAAACATCTACTTCTTCACTGGCTACACTAATGCCTTTACTGTGGATCACAA